>PVKE010049718.1:0-11176 GCA_004027555.1 Craseonycteris thonglongyai | reverse complement strand
AAAAAAAAAAAAAAAAAAAAAAAAAAAAAGAAAAAATGAAATACTGCCATTTTGCAACAATATGGATGGACCTTAAGATCATTGTATTAAGTGAGATAAGTCAGACTGAAGATAACAAGAACCATATGACTTCACTTATAGGTGAAAAACTGAAAGTAATCAAGAAACAAGAACTCATGGACATAATCAAAAGTTTAGTGGTTACCTGAGGGTAAGGCTGGAGGGAGGTGGGGGAGAAGGGTGGGGACATCAAATGTATACTGATGGAAGAGAACTGACTCAGTGGTGAGACACAATGCAATACATAGGCAATGTAATGTAAAATTGTGTACCTAGAACCTATGCAATTTTTACCAACCAATGTCACCGCAATAAATTTAACAACTAATAAAGAAAAAAAAAGATAAGACTCTTTTGAGAAATTTTGCTGCAAAGAGAAGCAGAAACATACTTAAAGAAGCAGATGGGAAATATGAGGTCCAAGGAGTTGTTTTTAGTATTTTTTAGATAACATATTTGCTGGCAGATGACAATTATTCAGTAGGAAGGGAAAGGTTGATGATGATGCAGGAGAGAGGTGAGTCTTACTCATTTGCTGCCCTTGCATGGGATCCAAATTACAGGTGGAGAAATTAACATTAGTTAGAAGTACACACCATTCAGAGAAATTGGAGGTGGGCAGATTATATGGGTACAGATAATTAAAGTACTTTGATGAAGTGATGAGAGCATGAGGAGATTGCCTTCTGATTGCTTCTATTTTCCCAGTGAAAAGTAAGAATACAAGAGGAAGTAATGGAAGTTTAAACAGAGGTGACAATGCACAGCAGTTTTCTGAGTGGGAGAGTGAGTGGAAAGGGAACTGGGGATGCTGCTAGGAAGACCGAGGGCTACCTGAATTTAAAGTGAAACCAGCCTGGATAGTTGTGTATTTGTCCCCACTTTCCTACATTCAGCGTCCCAGATGAAGGCCTGATGTTTAACAAAGAGTTGAATACTCAAATTTATAATGAAATAGGGGATGGAACTTCAGTATTTCTAGAGAAGTACATAAATCTAGGATGGGAGCATGAGAGTAATAGAATCTAGATTCCAAAAGAGGAAGATTTTTAGGAGTTCCACTGAGTATTCAGGAGCTCAGCAGAAATGACTGGCTCTTAAGGCAGGACTTTATTTCTGGTGGAATATTGGAGTGATACTCAAGGAAAGAAAGGCAGAAGCCTTGACAGACTGTGCCAACATGGAGTAAAGCAGGTAAAAACCAGTGTGTACTGACAGCAAAGCTTTATTATAGGTCCAATTATATGATGGTGCAGAGAATGCAATGTCCTTTCCTGCTCCCATCAGGGTAAGCTTAGGAACTAGAGTGAGCCTGAGGATAAGTCCCATCGGAAAATCAATTTGGTTGGAGTTCTGTCACCAACAAAGAAAGCGGTATTAAGTATAGAACAGGCAAGCTTATCTATTTTTTAGTATCCATTAAACTATCCTATGCAATTTGGTATACTTATGTTTTTGTATTTATCCTTGGGTATGTATTCTTCCTTCTAACTTCAGTGAATGTCAGAAATCTCTCTAGGTAGCTTCATGAAGTTCTTAGAATGCCTCACTTTAACTTGCTCATTGAGATTTTTTACATTTGCTTTGTCCTAATTTCAATATTTGGAATCAGCCATGCCTCCTATGACAATATTACAAAAGCTCAACCGAGCTCCATCTATCTAACTATAGTATGTTTCAGTAAAAGAGTCAGCTAGGACTGATAAAGGCCCAAATGTGCAAACACCTTAAAAAGTTTTTTCCCCTCATCTATAGGCATGGATAAAGCCATCCAATAAAAAATTAAACTGTCTTTTCTTGGTGTTTATTTTATGGTAACCATAACTAATTAAAACACAAACTTTGCAATATTTGGCCCATCTGCAGCTTTGAGAGAGGTCACTGATAACTAGAGATTCCTCACTTGATATTGCTATAAAACATTAACTTTTCTCCATTGTATAATGGGGCTGGGGTGAATGTCCAGATATAGGTTTCAACAGATAGAGGGAAGTGCTTAAAAATTCATAAGCTTTTAGGAAAATGATTTAAAAGAAAACTTGCTCCCAGTGTGTCCATGTCTTCAGCTCACAAAATAAAACTTCTGATATATATTCAGTCACCCAAACACACATCCCTGAATCAAGTTCTGTGCCAAGCCAGGGTTTTCAAAGTATAAAAGAGAGGCCAAGAAAGGGACAAATGTTCCCTGCTCCCTGATGTATCAGCTCCATTCGTGCTTGTGTTTTAGCTGGGGGAAATAACACAAGTATAAGAACAACTCATTTAGAATGAAAGGTATGACTTTCATACTAGATTTATCACCCTCTGTTTGGCTGAACCTTCATCTAGAATACTAAAAAATTACCGCTGGATACCCAGTCACAGTAAGAAGAGATATGATTTAAAAGAAAATACCACCGATAAATAAACAACAAATTTCCCCCAGTCTCTCAAAGTTCTTCCAAAGCTCTTTGGTCTCTCAAAATTATATGCATATGTTCAGGTCTTCCAAGTTCCTAGAGAGTAGCACCCAGTATAACCTATAGCCTCTGAAAAAAAGATAGCTCCAGAGCATTTCTTTGACTGTTGGTATATCCAACTATCATGTCATCGTATGCATAATCAGACTACTGGCATGTTCTAGTGACTTTTCTCTCCCAGCTTCCTATGCTTTATGAAAAGAATATTGACTCCAGTTCTAAAAATGACACTGTGTCCCTCCTTCCATCACATCATAATAAGGTAATGTGACTCTTTAACACATCTTGGCACAAAATTGTTGGTAAGAGACCTATTGTCAATCCAAAGGGATCATGATAAAATAAAACTCTCTAATCTATGTTACAACTCATAAGTCTTCATAAGCACCATGATATATGCACCAATAGAAGCACATGAATACGTACTATGGGAACATAATTTAAATGTGAAAACCATTGTTGATGGCTGGGAAAGTTCAGGAAGTCTTCACAAAAAGGATGCCACTGCATAATAAATAAGAATTTAACAATCCATGATGAAAGGGGAAAAGGTATTCTCAAAAAAGTAAAAACTATACAGAGAGACAAGTTTTCAAATAACAGATAGTCTCATTTGCTGGATAAATAAATAAACATAGCAGATAAGGTGATAAAAGATAGATGGGGGTCACATGATTAGCTTTGAAAGTCAAAAAAATTAATTTGGATTTTAAACCACTCTGATAACCTAAAGGGACTGAGTTTATGGTCATCATCATTTCATGGTGAGAAGCATAATGTTGTACAAGGCACAAAATGTCTGAGATTTATTCTCAGCTCTGTCTCTAGCTAGCTGTATGAATTTGAGCAATTTATTTAACTCAATTTACCCCACATATATATGAAGAAGTTAGACTGAATGGTCTTTAAAGGCCCATCTTGCTCTAACACAATGTGACTGGAAAACTCTGACTTATTCCTGTTGGCCAAGCATATATGTGACATCTATTTATCTGTAATTCATATTAAATAGCTTTACTGAAGGTTTTAAGCTAGTAACTCTGATTTCTCAGAAAAAAATCATTGAGAATAAATAATATCCTAGACAGCTTTCCAACTACCATGGACTATAGAGGATTATCTGGGAAAACAGAATTAAATTACCTCAACATTTCAAAACTGGGTGAGAATTAGTTTATGTAGCAAAAGAAACACTTTAAAAAAACTAACTTTCCAGGCTTATTTCTTGCTTACCCTGTGCTACATGCACACTAGATGCCTTACTGTTTCTCAAACATGTAATAGATTTTCCCATCTCTGTGTCTTTATGCAGACCTCTATGCCTAAAATGTCTTCTACCTCATTACCATGCCTCCAAATCATCACATTTCAGGGACAGATTCAAATGATACTTCCTCAAAAGGTTTTCCTTGACAACAGATACTATCTCTTCTTACTCTGAAATCTAACTTCAATGTGGTACATGATTCTCTCAAATAATTACAATGACAAGTCTGACAGAAAAAGTCGAGAACCATATGACTTCAATCATATATGGAATATAAAACTGAAAACAACAAATGAATAACACAAACAAAGAAACAAAACTCATAGACACAGTCAATAGTTTCGTGGTTACCAGAAGGTAAGGGCCGAGGGGGTGGTAGAGGAGGGAGGGGCATCAAATATATGGTGGAAGGAGAACTGACTCTGGGTGATGAATACACAATGTCATACATAGATGATGTATTATAGAAATGTACACTTGAAACCTATATAATTTTACTAACCAATGTCACCCCCAAATAATTTAATAAAAATTATATAAAAGAATTATAGTGAACTATTTACAGGTCCATCTGCTGAAGAGTCGAGCTCTGTCTTATTTATTGCTATATTCTCAGTGCCTAATTCTAACACAGTGTCACTAAACAAATGTTTTCTAACAGGAGCAAAATTAAACAACTTTATCAGAGGAAAGTCATAGTTGAGGAGGAGGAGTATTAGGTTGTAATGAATCAGGCTTTATTCATTCGTTTATTCACTTGTCCTGACCTGTTTCCTTTTTGCTGCAACACCTATTGGGTACCACTGTAGCTCAAGCTTCATGCTAGTTAATAATCATTGTTCCAACATTGAAGAGTTTTCAAAAGCACTATCACATCCATTATCTCTTATCTTCCTTACCTTTGAAGTAATTAACAAGAAGCTCTGATATGGCTTTGCTACAACATAGAAACCCTCATTTTATTTCTTAAATGTGAGACAAGTAATGTATAAAGACACTTCTTGGCAATTTTAAAGCACTATTTTGACCTTCATTTTGCTTTCCATTAGGAATATTCTAAGCAGATAGTTAATATGCCTGCTGGTTCCACGTGTGTTCTCCTCTTTTTACTATTGCAGCACCAGCCTACAAATTTGAGCTGCAATCTTCATAATATGTCACCACAAATCATACTGGCATGGAACTGTAGTCAATAATATTAACCTTTTACTTTCTGCACCACCAGCCTGGTTATCATATGGAGAAAGTTAAATAAAATAGTCACAGATGGGAGGAAATTTCACAATGCCATGGCTAAGAATTTAGTAATAGCTAGATACAATTGAAAAATGTAAGGCTCTAACTAGGGACCCATGACATGAACCCACAAAAAGGGATGATTAGTTTCTATGTACACATTTGATTGCATAAAGCTGCAAGATTGGAGGTCCCATTACAAAGATAATTACAAAGATTGTAGAAAAAAGTACTCTGTAATCTGTCATTACATTTGCATTTAATTTTATTTCTGGGATTCTTTTCATACTGTTTAAATAAATTCATTTTTTAAATTCTAACCACTTTTACCAAAATAAAAGTCAAATAATTTAGTTCAAGATAAACAATTGAAGAAGGGATGTAGATTCAGGAAAGGATAAGTCAAGAGAGAAGAGTAGATATAAACTCTAACTTGAGTATTCATATGTTTTTATAATCCCCTAGGTAGAGCTAGGGTCCAGAACCATTGCCTTAGAAGAGTGTTCTTCAAATGTCAATGTATATGCAAATTTCCTGGGGGATTAAAAAAAAAAAGTAAATTCTGATACAGTAACTGTAAAATTGGGCCTTAGATTCTTCATTTCTAATACCGTATTTTCCTGCGTATAAGACTACCGGGCGTATAAGACGACCCCCTAATTTTACAGTTAAAACATAGGTTTAGGCCTATATTTGCTGTATAAGACTACAGCCTCGGAAGTGGGGAGGTAGTCTTATACAGTGAATATAGGCCTAAACCTATGTTTTAACTGTAAAATTAGGGGGTCGTCTTATACGCCCGGTCGTCTTATACGCCGGAAAATATGGGTAAGCTCCCAAGTGATTCTGAAACTGATGTTTCATTGAGCACACTTTGGGTAGCAGGGCCTTAGAGAAATCTTCCAAGCTATGTCAGAGGAGACACATACAAGGATGCTCATTAAAGTCCTATGTGTATTAACAGGGAAGGATTAAAATGGCTCAGTGGGTTAAGCACTCGCCTTGCAGCCCTGGGGACCGAGGATCGAATCCTGGCCCCAACCCATGTGGACCCGTATGCTGAACTGGGGTGTGCTTCCCATGCGGGAGGCCCCAAGTTCAGTTCTTGCCCCCCAGTTGGGCCCCTGGCTCAAGGGGGCGTGCCTCCCAGCAAGAGGCCCCCAGCCCAGTTCCCATTTTGAAAACTGATGACATACAACTATGGAGACTGCTCTGGGCCCTCCCACTTCTCTCTGTCTCTCTCTCTGTCTCTGTCTCTATCAAAAAAATAAAATAAATCTTTTTAAAAAATGCCTTAAACTGTCCCTTAGTACTATAATTGATAAATAATCTGTAGATTTTATAAAATGGAGGACTATTTGGTGGCTAAAAATGATGAACTAGAGTTACCATGTGTTAACATAGATCAATATTTTTAAAATATGGTAATGATTGACAAAAGCAAGTTTTGGAATATAGTTTAATACTTCTCAGGTATATTAAAAACAATACAATATTATATTATGTATACTTTATGGATATCTACTTATATATGTAGTTAAATTTTCAAAACATTCATGGGAATGATACACACTAAATTTAGTAGAATACTTATCCTGAGGAGTGAGGGAAGAGATGAGGAGGTAAAATTCTATCTTTATTTGTCAAGTGGAAGCAAGATCAGAAAGAACTTAGCTCTTACTCATATTTTCTGTAAGTTAACATCTATTTTCTGTCTAGTCCTGCTCCAGTAAATCAGCATACAAAAGGCTACCTCCAATGCCTTAGACCAGTGCTTCTCAAACTTTAATTCCTGTCCTTAGTCTCAAACTTCTTGCCCTATCTCTTTCTATACTCTTTCTGGCCCCTACATGTCTCAATAACTTAGGGGCCTCAACAAATTTTCTCCAAATTGAATAGTGTGACCTGAATCCACTGCAATTATCTCTGTTTTAAGCTTATTTTTTAAGAAATAAAAGTTGATTTTTTTCATAATAAGTAATTCAAGTTAAACTTAGAGAACTTTCATATCTCTAAAGCATTTCTATAGTCTTATGACACCTCCAATTGTAATCAATATAGTAAGATACAAAACACTGGCATCATGGAGTAAGTATCCTCAAAATATACCTGGCCCCACTTGATGGAAAAAGGACATAAAAGAGGCTGTTAAAACATTTAAAAACATAACCCACTAACTGTAACTTTAGCTATTCATTGACTCTCTTCACCTCTAATATTGTAAGTTTGGTGACATGAAATAAAACCAAGGCTTTGAATGTCTGCCAGCAACTAGAAGTCTAGTCTTAGACAAGAAACCTGGGTGGTTCTCAAATCCCTCATCTAGGAAAGATCAAATTTCTAGCCTAATATATGTGGAGAATTGATTAAAGTCATTATGCTTATTTTTTAAAGTAATGAATTAGTACCTTTCTTTTACACACACCATCAACCTTTATTCAACTTTCTCCTTTTCAGGCTCTGTGCCTCTTTCAATAATCTTTCTCTCACTTTCTAACACCCATGCTCTTGTCCTGCCACCCCCTGGGGATAGGTCTCATCATGAAGATGCACTGTTAGCTAGCTACCAATGCTATTTTCTCCAAGTCTCTAGAAAGTCTATTACTAATAGAATAAATGCCTTGAGGGCATATCCTAAAGGGCAATATCCATGTATTTGCACTTCAGGTCAAGCTTAACAAACTCATTGCCAACTGTTTTCTTTATAAAGCTGTTGCCTTTTGTTTTTCTGTTAATTCCTGGTTCTATCCAAAAACTGTTAGATATAAGCATTTCCATGATAATCCACTAACCACGTAATTCCAGAGACTCTTCTCCCTAAATATTTATGAATTCCCAACCTGCATGTGGAATCAGGTGGTGGTAAGTCTCCCTGTTTAACTATAGCTGATGTCTGGCTGACTTTTTATTTGGAAAAAAGGATCAAATAGAGAAGGCAGAGACAACAGTAACAATAGCCTTTCTTAAGAACTGAAAAAAGCTAGAGCCTATGTGATGTCAGAATCCTCTCTAATTTCCATTCTTGGGACATCCCTTCACTTAGGGCACACATAGCTTCTAAGTTTTAAAGGCAAAGATTCTAGAAATGGGGCTCCTAATAAAAACCAAAAAAGAAATTAAAACTTTCTCAAAAACTTGTTCTCTACTCCATGAAAAACACTCAGCAATAGTTGTGGCAAAGATCTGTACCAAAAATAAAAATAAAAATGTATGTATGCACACTTGTGTGTGGGTATGTGTGTGTGTGTGTGTAAAGAAAAGCTGTTTGGGACCATAGCAAGAGCAAAGGATCTGGATTTGGGAAGATTGGCATTCTGCTCCGGACCCTTCCACTTACTGGTTTCCCCATTGTATCAAAATCATTTAAGTTCCTTGAGCTTTATTTTCCTCATCTTGTAAAATGGAAATTCCACCACTTCCTTTTAGTGTTTATGTGAGGACTATTTAGTCAGTTTCAAACTCTCAATTGTCTTTGTCAGCTCCTTTTCCACATGACCATTACAAGGCCTCAGGGCTGCCTCCTGACTGTTTCACGTATTGTTATTCTACTTCCTATAGGAGAATTTCATTCATTCCCATTAATTCAATTACTACATGTGAATGATTGTCAAGTTTCTCCAGCTCTGAAAGCTCTGAGCTCCAGTCCCATGCCTATTTGACATCTTCACTTAGATGTCCCCAATACATCTCAATGTAACATGTCCAATATTGAAATCAAAATGTCTCCTTCCTTTTCCTAAACATGTTTCACCTGCAGTCTTCCCAATATTGGTAAATGGCTCCACCATACGCCAAGTCCTATTAAGTATACCTCCCAAATGTATTTTAATTATTTATTCTATTTCCTGGCTCCATTATTACTACACAAGTCCAAGCACCATTATCTTTTGTAAGGATTATCTCAACAGCATATTACCTGGTCTCCTTGCTTTCATTCTTGTCCCTCTAATTAATTCTTCACACATCACAGTGTTCTTTTTACAGTGTAAATCAGAACCATGTCAAAAATCGGCACCCATTTCTCTTAGAATAAAGACTAAATTCATTATAATGCGGCCTACTGGATTCTACACAATCTGAACATTACATACCTCCCCAGTTCTGTCATATGTCATTCTACCCCACCACTCTTTCCATTCCAATCTTACTAAATTTTTCTCATTGTTTGTCACATACTATGTCCCTCCAATTTGGGCCTCAGTATATTCTATTCCCTCTACCAAAATATACCGTAACTTACAAGCCTCAACTCCTTTCACAAGGAGAACCCCTATTCTTCCTACTGGCCATAGTTTAAACTTCACTTTCCTAGGTAAACATTTATTTTTCCCACCTCAAACAATGTCAGGCCCCCTCCTTTAGTTTTCACAGAATCCTGTGTTTCTTCTTCATGGCACTTAGCACACATCTAAGCATTTAATCTACACAATTAGTATCTCCCTCACTCCCAAAAGACTGAACTCCAAGAGGGCAGGTATTTTTGTTTTTTGTTCAACAGTATATTCTCAATGCCTTGTACAATACCTGGAATAGAGCTGGAGTTCAATAAATATTTGAGGACCAACTTCAATAATCCTGTAATCATTATTTCTACCTCTATTTTTTCCCTTTTAATCTTCTTTATAAGGTACAAATCTGAACAAAATAATTAAATAGTTGCCTAATGCTTTTGAGATAAAGGCCACACCCCTCAACATAACAGAATATTGCCTGATCAAGATACCGCATGCCAATTTACGCTCATCTCCCAATATTCCCCATTCCCACACCAGGCTCCATACTGAACTCACCATGCTTTGTATCATTTCTCTTTCTCGGCATGTTGTGCCATTTGCCTGGAAAGTTCCCTCCATATTCCTTTGTCTGGGTAACTCCTAGTTTCTTTTAGTTATGAGCTTTAGAAATTATTTCCCTAGAAGGACTTCCCTGGCTCTCCAAGATTGTGTTAGGCATACCACTAATACCTCTCATATATGAGTACTCCTATAGCATATACTTACATTATCAAAGCACATGCCACTCACTGTTGCAATCAACTTTCTAAATACATCTTTCTCAACAGACTAAATTCCTTAAGAGCAAGGGCTGTAGTTTATTTACTTTTGTATACTGAGTACTTGGCAAGGCAACTAGCACAAATAAAGCAAAACATTTTCAATGAATTGCTTTTCTAAGTATTCTAAAATCCATACCTCTCTCTCTACTACTATTATTGCTATTCTAGTTCAGACACTCATAAATTCTCACCTATTTTACTGCAGAAACCCCTTAACTGATACCTATCCCCAAGTCTACCCTCTATGCTAATGATTGGAGGATCTTTCTAACGTATGAATTTGAATGTGGCATCCCCTTGATCAATTTTTTCAAAGGTTTCAACCATTTACAAAATATAAATTCCTTAACATGACGCACATGATTTATTATATGAAATAATCAATGTGTGATGCTGAGCAAAGTGTCACACCAAAAGTACACATAACAAGCCACTGTACTAGTGTTTGTTGCAAAGATAAATAATCCCCAATTCTCACTGGCTTATAACAACAAATAAATATTTGTTGTTATTTTGAATAACAGATGGTGTTCAGGCCAGTTGTGGTTTGGTTGAGTTCATCTGGGCTCAGGTTCAAATCTGTTCCATGTGTCTCTCATTCTGTGGCCAAGACAGAATAAACAGAAGCTACCTGGGGAAATGTTCTTTTCATAGATGGTAACAGGAACACAAGAAGCCAAGACAAATTATGCATGGATATGTAAAACCTCTACTGGGGCATGACATGTTTCTCATTTGCTCACATTGCCTTGGCCAAAGCTCATCACATGGCTAAACCCAAAGCAAATGGGTCAGGGAAGTATAGTGCACCCACTGAGTAGCACTGCAAAGTCACATGGCAAGGGGCATGGATGAAAGATCCTAATACATAGAGGGAGAAGAATTGTTGGGAACATTTTAACCCACCAGAGCCTCCACAAACTTATTCCTATCTACCTCTGCAGTTTCAGCTTTTGCTACTGCTGAACTTGAAATTTAGGCTGCAAAAATACTGTGGGAGGTAGTCTCCAAATATAGGCTCCCTGTGATGCATGCTTCCTGGTATTGGTGTTCTAGTACAGGCCCAATTCCTTGAAACTAGGTGGACATGTGACT
>PVKE010049717.1:0-11176 GCA_004027555.1 Craseonycteris thonglongyai | reverse complement strand
ACAGAGACAGAGAGAAGGGGGAGGGCCCAGAACAGTCTCCATAGTTGCACATCATTGGTTTTTCCACATAGTTTCATTCCACAGGTGGGCGTGGAACTGCACAGGGCAGGGACTGGGCCGGGGCATCACTCCGGTGAGAACCAACCTGGGGTCACTCCCCAGTTCAGCATATGGGTCCACATGGGCCAGGGTTGGAATTCGATCCTCGTTCCCCGGGGCTGCAAAGTGAGCGATTAATCCACTGAGCCATCCCGGCTTCCCCAGTCCTCATATATTAACTCAGTTTCTGCTCTGTATTTTTCATACCAGCTTAAAAACAGTCATGCCTCAAACCCTCATCGCTCTTGCATAAGTGTCATGTGCTACTCTGCTGCCAACACTGAGTATGTATTCCTTATCATGTGTCCTAAGACAAAGCAGACCAGGGAGATTGCCACAAGCAACAGAGGTCCAGTTCAGAGAATCAAGCAAGGCTCGAGAAAGCTGACAGATCTTAAAGGTTTAGCTTGAGTTTCACCATCCCTCTTGCTTCGGTGAGATAGTCTGAGCAGTTGACTACTGGTGCATCAAAATAGGCTTGTTTTGATCTGCCTGTAGCCACTCTCACCACTTACGCTTCCCAGGTAAGTGGCAGCGGATACCTGCTTGTGGAAAACCTCCCCCTATGTGAGAGTAAGCTGTCAAAAAAAGACAAAAGAGCTCTTCCAAATAGAAAGCCAGCAGAGCCATCCTTTTCATTTGTCTATTAGAGTACATTTAGCTCTTTTTCTTGTAGGCTATAAAGTAGATATCATAAAGAGCTGTACGTGATTTAGATGTAAAATTTGCATTAAATTATTTATTAAATATCTATGTAGGAGCGTTAATTGCAAATGACATTCAATTAGTTATAATTTTAAAGGAAAATTGAATAATACCTAAACATTTTCCCTTCATTGACTCTTTCACAACATGCTCCTGTCGATCATGTACATCCTTCTAGCGATATGCAAAGCTGAGATGAAAAGTTATAATTGCCTCACTTGCTGAACCCAGGTTGTAAAAGAGGTGAGAGTCAGTGTTTATATTGTTTTACATGAGGATCTAAATAGTGCTTCTCCTCTGACCTTAGATGTAATGTGTGAGCTTTTAGGATGAAAGCCATCCTCTGGAATACTAATTAATAGAATTAGAATAAGGTAATGAGGGTCAGAACATTCTAAGAGGTAGAAAAGGCACACTGTCATAACAGTGAGAAGTCAAAAGTGTTCAGGCTTTGTTTGGAGCTGAGGATTTATATACATAAGAACAGGGAGAGACAGGGCAAACCTAGCAAATGCTGAGTCTTTAAAGGAGCCCATAATATTTTTGGACTGGTTGGAGTTCATGATAAGCCAGGACCCTTCTCATAATGTGGTGGCTTGCCTTTGCGCCTGGACTCCAGGGGAAAATTCCAAACTGGGGATCTAGAGATACAAGGGCTGTCTGGAAAATATCCAGCCATGTAGCCATGCCTATTATATTGACAATGGCTGGATTTTTTTCCAGACAGCCCACACATACTGTAGCCACATCTTCAGTGCCACCTCAGGAATCTGTAACAAATCAGCTTTCTAGACCTCAGTTCCAAATCTGAATAATGAAAGTTTTGGTTTAGCTGCTCTCTACGATCTTTCACAGATCAACAATAACAACACAAAAGGTTGTTACTGATTAGTTCCTGACCATCAAATAAGACAGGAACTAACCTAGCTCTTGGGACCAATGTGATAGTTATTAGTGAGTAGACTGTCTTAGATGTCCATTATTTATAGTTTCAATCTACATAGTTTTTCCTAATACTCTTTCTTTTACACGTGATTGCTCCTAAAAGAACGAAACACATGATAGAATGGGGCAAAATATAGTGTATATGACACATAACCCAAATATTGCCAGGCTGATTCCTGAGCATTTTTAGAAAAGTCATGGGGTTATGCGCAGATGTTCATAATGAACCTCTCTAGGAAAGAATATGGAGATGAAGCACATTAGCGGTGGTGCCTTGCTGAGAAAATAAGGAGAGCTATAAGTATTTGTGAGATTTGTCAGGATAGAGTCTTGCTAATATCAACTCTTGATTAACCAAACCAATGAAGTTTTGCAGCATAGAAAATACAAACGACAGAATATTGCAAGGACAAGTTCTATCAGCTTTGAAAAGAATTAAAGGGTTTCTCTGACAATTGAATTATTGAAGCGTTTTCTCTATTTCATTCATCACAATTTGCATGACTTGTGTTCTTAAATGCAAATAACTTTATGAGACATATATATTTCCACTGAAGTGGCATCCTTATATTTTATAATTATCACTATGAAAATCATACTCATGCAATTAGCAGGGTCAGAGGCCATGAACTATCTCTAATAGGCACCTTTCCTACTCAAGTTTTATCCCTCTTACTCATGGAACAAATTCAGTTTCTATGCGGGCAACAGCCAGGTTAACAGCTTTTTGGAACATAGTCAAAATGAAAAGTAGACATTAGTTCAGCTTTGCGGTTATGGTTATTAGATGATGTATAAAAATAAATACAACTCATTAGCATGTGACCATTACAAAATTAGCCCTGACTGGCACAAAGCCGCCTTTCATTAATGATGGCTTCAATACACGGAAAGGACAACGACTTCCCCCCTCTCTTATTGTTAATAAAAGGGAAGCAGTCAATCAAGACACATAATTGACAAGAAGAATTGAAAAGTGATCACCTTTCACATCATCAAATTACTTAGCAAATAATGTCCGTAACCACAGGTGTAGCCTGATTTCAATAGCACTGCCCTGCTCCTCCCCTCCCACCTCCACCCCCCACGGTTTGGTGATCTAGTCTGCTAGTCTGAGCATTTGACTACTTGTGCATCAGACAGGTTAGTTTTACACTGCTTCTGGCCGTGCCTTTCTGCTTTCCACATACATCGCAGCAGATGCCTGCACATGAAAAGCTATCCGCCACCCAAACCTTTAATGAAGACAAGAATATGGCAGGAATGAACTTGGCCCACAAGAAAGACCTAGGGCTCTTTTTATTAAGCGAAGTGCAATGATACCAATCCATGACTGTCTGTGCCAAGTCCCCCAGAGCAGGGCTTCTGTCACCCTCAGGATCTAGGGCTGCAGCGGTTACATCTGCTGTTGAATCCTCAGCTTCACTTCTTGGGTAGCTGCCGCCGCTTCCAGTTGGCTATAATTCCAGCATCATGCCAGGGGAGACAGCAGCATTGTCCGCAGCCTTTTCCACATCATCTTGCATCCCAAAAAGCTGAAGCTCACTCCATCTTGCTGCTTTATGTATACGAATTCTCATGCAGGCATCTGTGGTTCCTGTTTTGTATGTATGTCATCTACACAGGCAGAGTGAAAGCTAACATCTACTGCAGGAATAAAAGAGATACTACGTATATGAGGGCTGTCTGGAAAGTATCCAGCCATGTAATATGAAAAATAGAAACATTTATAGCTGGATTTTTTCTGGACAGCCCTCGTATGTTGCCAAAGCTTTACTGAAATGAAATTATGTGAAGCATGACTAACGTACATAAGTTCCATATTTCATAGCAGGGAACAGGGCTTTGTCAACTTTATTTACTAAGGCCAGTAATCATAACAAATTGTTGTTGTTGTTTAATTAAATAAATGATTACACTTGGAAAGAGAAAAGTAACTCTAAGTACTCATTATGAATATGCTAATTATATCTCCTCTTGGGGGTATTCATTCACCAGCATGATCTGAATTCTCTAAATATAAAATGTAAGAAATGACCATTTCTAGAATCTAAGCCCTTTGAGGACCGAAGCAGTTCATTATTCTCTGAGTTTCCTAAGATCAAGGAGCCAACTGGGTCCACACAACACGGCTCTCTTGTTGCTAACAGTATTCAGCATTGTCCTGGGGTTGTGCAGAGAGCCCAGTACTGGGGACCAGAGATAAAAGACACAAACCCTAATTTTAAAACCCCCCATCCAGGAGATAAATGAATGACTATTTGCATGTGACATGATTAGAGGATAAGAAATGAAACGAAACACCCTATGAAATTAAGATCTTGGAATGTCTAGCTACAGTTGGTAAGAACAGAAATGCTAAGGAGGACAACCTATTATATGGAAGGGTCCTCATTTTCTATTGTTAATAGTCTTGCTGTAGAGACTATACTGACCCCCATAAAACCAAGAACCCTAAAATGTGCAAACTTAAATGTTGGATTAAAAGGCCTCCTTGTTATATAATAAGAGTTCAGACAAAAGATCAGAGCTGTTGACACCCATTAAGAATAACCAAGAAAGGCTGTGGGAAGAAAGAGGGTCTCAAAGTACAGCTATCCACCACCCCATTTACTGGAAACCATTCATGGTGACCAGACCAAGCAATGGCCTGTTTAAAATGTCTCAGAGTTGTGATCATTTTCTGGCTGTATGTTTTGCAAGAGAGTTACTTTGATAGAGAACAGTATTACGTTTGTTTTGTCCATGTGTTTGATTATACCTCCTGGCCATTGCATGAGTAGTGGTGCTGCACTTGCCTTCTATTAATAGGTGCTTGTTCGTGGCACTTCCATTAACTAATTTTGGGATTACGCCAAGTAAAAGCTACCAAGTCATTCTTTAGATCATTCATTGACAGTTGGAAGCCTGCATTTGCTACTCTTATGGACATTCAAGTGTGGACACCTTAGTTAATGTCTACTTCATCTCAGGAGCAAGCAAAGTACAAGTCATTCAAACACCTACATGGTTGGTTCTCCTCTGCCCCTGGCATGGAGTGAGATACAATAGGAGAATCCAGGCCCAGCCCAGAATTCTAAGTGTCAAAAGCTAACTCCTCCATGGAGGAAAGATCCAGAAGCAAGGTCTCCATACAGAAAATAGATTATTCCAAGAGCCTTGGCATTCCAGGCCTTCCCTGTGCCTAAACACAGGGAAGTGGTTCCCACATGCAGTCTACAATTCCCCAAGCCTTCATTTCGATTTCTTGTGGCCCACAACACTGACCCTTGAAATCACAGAGGTTTGCAGTACAGAGAATATAGACTGCGTATATAATGCTTCCCAACCTCCATCCTCTCTTGAGCCTTGGAGCATTGTGTAATTAAAGGAGAGTTGAATAGACTCAGCAAGGTTAAGTTTGAGTAATTATGTTGTGAGAGTGGGAGCAGCCCAGTTTGCCATCCCTTGTCCTGCCTATCACCCAGCAGGCTCCACAGGGCTTGTAAAGTAACTGTCATATCAAGGCCTGCCTTTTGGAAGGAAAACAATAAAACCAACTGTCATCTCATGTAATTTAAAACACGTAAGTTAGCCAGAATAAATGGAAGTGAAACTGGCTTGTGAATTCATCCCAAACCTTTATGGAAAAGAGAGTAACGCTTATCATCTTATTTACTTGTTTGCTGAGCTAGAGGAGCTCACCAGTTATGTAAAAGCACCAGACCATCTGCAGAGAGAAGTGTAAATAGAGAAATTCTAACACTGGCGCTCACCATTCAAGTGCTAAACGTACTTGTCTGTGTTCAGAGAATTACACCAGACGAATCTGTTTATCCAAGTGAGGCCAAGGTAAAGTGTGATGCTTTGGACATGGTGTCACCAAGAAGCGTCTTTGGGATGGGCTTTCACCTCCCCTCTTCGGTCTCCATCAACCACCCCAACCTCCACCAAAATGCCATCTAAAAAAAAGAAAGGGTTTGATAGTCAAAGGCAAACGCAGCTGCAAGTTAAATCTCTGACCTCATTTTCACATTGAGCCCCTAATACAGAAATTAGGTATCACCACTGGGTGTAAGAGAGATTCTGCAGGATCCATTTTCATCTTTGACGCTATTCTACCTCTAATGCCTTCTGCCCAGACCCTACATTCTTTTGTTTAAAAAAAAAAAAAAAAGGCAGGAAGGAATAGAACAGAATAATGGAATAAGTGGCATTGTCTGGCCAAGAGAAAACTACCAGTGGCAGAAAGAACTACTACTTATTGAGTACCTACTATGGACCCGGTACTATTTTAACTAATATGTATATATTTTTTACTTATTACTTTTATATATTACTTAGAGGGTAAAGTGAAATTCAGCTGAAAGTCCTATAGTTACCTACTCAAAACCTAAGACTTCAACCCTCCAGGGAAGCTATAGTGTTAAATGGAAAAAAACCAAACAAACAAAAAACAAAACAAAACAGGGAACCAGAAATTATAGATAAGAGTTCTAGTCCCCTGAAATTGGTCACCCACAATAGGGTAATATTTCCACCTCATAGAGTTGTGAGAATTAAATAGTTTTCAACTCTGTAGTGACTCAGAATCATTTGAGTAGCTTTAAAAAACTATGCTTGCCTAGCTCTAAGCTGAAGCCTAAGGAATCGGATTTTCTGGTGGGTAGTAGGTTTGAACACGTAGGTAAGAATGTATGTTTTTGTTTTTGTTTTGTTTTGTTTCCATGGGTGATTAAGATGCAGGGCCATGGCTCATTAGATTAGAAACACATACTATTATATCCTTCTTCTCCAGCCATCACTTGTTTGATACCTTATGGCATTCTGCTACCCTTCTCATACAGTGATGAAGTTGTCACTCTGGTATCTTTCAGTTCTAAACAATGAAGTGAATTAGAGGCTTTTAGGAAGACCTGATTCACAGCAAATCTATAAGAGAGGCAAGGTATATTTTTAGTTTCTCCGACTCTGTCTTTTAAACCCTCTCATTAATCGAGTCTCAATCCTTTCAAATGTTCCCAGGAACCTCCCAACCAGTCTCTTAGAGAAGACAACCTCATCTCATTCTATGCCTGCATATATCTTTGCTGTTTAGTTAAAAAAGTAAGGTGCTAAGTGGTCAGTTAAAGTGACTTCATCTCACTAGACAATTAGCTATCATTTCTCTAAACCAAATAACATGTTAGAGTCCCCGTAAAGTGCTAATTCTAGGCTCTTTAATATCTTTGTGGTGGACATTTTTGTGGCTAAGCTATGCCAGGCCCACATCTCTTAGGAGGCGACCTGGCTAATTTCTGGGCAAGACTTACTCTGATTCCTGGAAGCTTGTTTCACCTTGTCTCTGATGGTTACAACGACAGGGCAAACTTCTTGCTCAACTTCCCCCCCTTGCCTCCTGTTACAAATTAGAATATGCTCACTTCTAACATACTAACAACCCAACAGATGAGGAACAAAGCTATTCTGGTGATAAAAAATATTTACTTAATGGAAATGAATCAAGTAGATATTTACTCATTTGCATATATAGCCAATTGCTTGCTGCTTGCTTTTCTGAGGCCAACATTTAGTCCATTAGATATTGTGATGGTAGTGATTGATAGAGCACTGGTGACTAGTTACCAACAAGTCTCTCCCCTCCCCAAATTCACTTCCATAGGTAGGGGGAGAGAAGAGGTATAGAGGTGTGCAAGAGAGTTTTAACTTTTTCCCCTAGAAAAAGAAAGCATTCAAATGACCATGATTAATACTTAAGAGCACTCAGACATTTTCTTAAGAAAATGTTATATTCTTTTTAAGCTGTTAGACAGAAAGAGGTGGCTCCCTCCTTCATCCAGTCTGAGCCTATTACAATTCTGTACCATTTGTGTAACCATCAGGCCTCCTGTTAGGAAAAGGATGAACAAAGAGGACAGAACTGAGAAAAAATGAGATGAATGCAGACAGCTCTGAGCCAAGCAGAGTTCTAACCGCCCCCACAGCCATGGCCTAAAATAGAAACCACACTGCACATGCTGATATTTCATTGGCCAGGTTAAGAGTTAGAAAAATGAATAGCTGAGTGCCTTTTTCTTAATGGAAGTACTGCTTTGTCAGGAAGATAAAACAGAAGAGCTGTGAGATTACACCGGTCTCCAGATGAGCTTGCTACTTGGCCAGCAAGTGCAAGCCAAAGGTATGAAGACTTGTGCCCAGTGGGCTGCCCGGCTCAGGACCTTCCCAACAAGCACTTTAAAGGTGATGGCTGAACATCAGGCATAAGGCTGACTCACTAATGACCGCCTTTAGAAAGAGTGCTGTAGTTACCTTGCTCAAACGGTGAAAAGCCCCAAGTTAGATAGCAGGCACTCCCGTGGAAGCCCTGATGACTACAATTATTTTTCCTCTTCCTTCCTAACCTCCTCTTACTACCCTTTCACTCCATCTTCTTTTCTTCCTTCATTTTTTTCTTCCTCCTCCTCCTTGTCTTTCCTCTTCCTTTGTCTCTTTCTATTTCATCTTTTTCTCGAAGGAAAAATCTATTCAATCATAACCATGAGTCATTTGCTTTTCTCAGGCTCATAGCTAGCCAGTTGCTAGGCCACAGCTTCAAAGGTACAAGAAACTTTGGCCTCATTTGCCTGAAGTGAAACAGTGAAACCTAAGCATCATGATCCATATCTCCTTTACCTAACTTTGACAGAAAGATATATCAATTTTAAAAAATCATTGTATACTAGGGAACCTCCAGTGGGACTAAATTTTCAAGCCAAAGGGGAAATTAAATTATTATCACCTCTCTCTTATGAATTTCGTAATGCTCATTAAGATACTGATTTGACTCCTTTATAAAACTTAAAAAATAAAGATATCTTTTTAAATGATAAACATCATCAGCTAATGTGATTGTAGAAGACGTTGACTTGTTAAATAGGGTAACAACTTACTAATTTACTAGAATGAAAGAATGAAGAAGAAAATACCTTGAAATCGTGGTGCCTGAGGCCTTTTTAAAAATGTTGAAAAACTGTGTTGTATATCAGAAAGCTGAAGGAGACTACAAGGATATATTTCAACTTCATTTCTATTTCTTCTGGTTTGGAATACTTTGGCAACATTGAATTGGACAGAGAATTCCTGATGTCTCTGATGATCTCTTAATGGTTGATGAGAAATTGAAAAAAACATTACCAATATTTTGAAATGTTTGCAAGAACTCCCTGCTATCCTATCCACAGCAGCTCTGCCATGTGCTGACAGTAGGGGATGAGGCAATTGCTGTGATTAGCCCTTGTAAACCTCAGCCAGTTTCTGAATTTTAATCCCATGCAGGAAACCGGCAAGGTCAAGTGAAAACTGCTCTTCAACTTGCCCTTCTCATCCTCTGTTGTTCCACCTCTTCGCACACACACACACACACATGCACACACACACTTCAGGATTTATCTCCACAGCCCACTTTCCTGAGTCCCCATTGAAAGGGGCATACAGACTGGGTTCCCCAAAACTAGGAGAGTCCCATCCCTCCTTAACTTCTCCAACAGATTTTGAGGAACATAGTGATTATATCAGACCAAGAAGGCTGATCCAGGGTTGCAAGTGAAAATATGATTTTATTTCAATGGTAATAGAAGGAAAGCCCGATTTCCTCTGATGCACTGGCAGGTCTTGCATTCTAAGTCAAAACCTTAGTGTAAGTTAAAAAAAGCACTCGGGGGTAACTCCCTGCCACAAAAGCTAGGCCCAGAGCCAGGACACTGCTCATTAGCCTCGGGTGAGCCAAGATTCCCAGAACACCCTGTCAGCATTTTTCATCCAAAGATGGGGGGTGTCCTGCTGAAATTTAAGATGGAAGACACAAGGTTACTAGTCTGTGCGAGCCAGGAAGTTAATTGATCTTTCCTCCCAGAGGAATGTTTTCATCTTTTACAGAGCATTATAGAACCTAGATAAATGCAACCGTCCGTAAAATCAGAAACAGCATCAGCTAAGGACCTAGAGTGTGTTTCCTCTTGTTTCCCTTTGTTTGTTATACATACATTTCAATACATAAAAATGTATCATAGTAATTTTAAACTACCTGGTCAAACCAAATAAGTTATCATTCAAAAACAGTCTTTCTAGCTGCTAATATTTTATTCAAAAATGCTATGCTTAATTTATTTCCATTCCCTTTTCACAATGCGGTAATTACACACAATTTGTAATGAGTTTATCAAGGCAAAACACAGCTAGGTACAGGAAACAGGACAATTTTGAAGGTAAGCCTACTAGTCCAAATAGGTGGCAGAGGGGAGAAATTCTGGTAAAGTGAAATTTAAATCCAAAGTGGTTATTAATTGAAACTCTTCTTAATAACTATGCCAGAGTTAAATAGATTTGCATGTTAATTGTAATCTAGGGTGTGGGTGGAAATTGTATTTGATTTTTCATATAGTTTAAATAGCATCTCCTATGCCATTCTGAAGGCTATATCCCTTCACTACCTCACTGAGATAATTAATAGTTACTTTTCTCTTACTAGTATTGGTTCTGTAGGCCTGAATGCAAAGATGTGCCTTCATGCAATCCATTCGCCTCATGTTTATTTCCAAATACAGAAATGTTCACATTTAGGTAAAATATAAATGAAGTAAATGATTACTTAATATTCTTTACTTTTTAACCCCAGTTCTGTTGCCATGCAGATATAACCCAGATGGGCTTATAAGTGCAGTTACATAACTGTAACTGTGTGAAATTAGCATTATGTGTGTCAATGTTGTGATTAAAATCTTCAAACTAGCGGTATCACAGACTGATAGGTGGGATAATTTTAGCAAAGCCTTACCTTGTTGTTTTATTTAATTTGGCTCCTGCACATCATCTCGGGCATAGGTTGGGATCACAGTTTACTCTAAAATGGGAATCCTCTGAGCTCGAAGAACCCCTTGAAAAGATGACCTCTAGATACCTAAACAGGAAGAACTTGAGGGCAGGGAAGAGCTGTATCTGAGAATCCATACAGGACAGAGGAGAAGAAATGGTGAAGCCCCAAGGAGAGGTTCCGCAAGAAATAGCATGCGCTGAGAACCCTTTAACACTAAATACAGGCAGGCTACTTTGTCAGATATCAGACCAGGGCACAGGAGTTTGGTAGAATCATGAAAGACAAAGAGAACTTCCATTAGTTTTGGAGCTGGAAACTGTGGCATATGATTAGAATGGGTTTTAAGGAAGACTTAGCAATTATAGGATAAAAATAATAAGAGCTAACATATGTTAAGCTTTTTCTTTCTTTTTTTTTTTTTATTGTTTTTGACAGAGAGAGAGAGAGAGATACAGAGACAGAGAGAGAACCGAACTTGGGGCACTCCCCAGTTCAGCACATGGGTCCACACGGGCAGGAGCCAGGATTCGATCCTCAGTCCCCGGGGCTGCAAAGTGAGCGCTTAACCCACTGAGCCATCCCGGCTTCCCCAATAAT
>PVKE010049716.1:0-11177 GCA_004027555.1 Craseonycteris thonglongyai | reverse complement strand
CCAGCATTATGGACACACTCAATGGTTTGGTGTTTACCTGGAGAGGAGGGAGGAGTGGGGAGGGAGAGTTGTGGGGGGAGGGGGGAGTGGGCACCAGATATATGGGTTTGGAGGGGGACCTGATTCTGGGAGCTGGGCACATAATGCAATGCATGGGTGATGTGATGTGGAGTTGTACATCGGGAAACTATCTAATTGTTACCAACCAATGTCACCCCATTCAATTTAGCAATAAAATATAATAATATTAAAAAAAAAAAAAGAAGAAGCTTATGGTATCTTTGGTGAAAAACTGCAAGGCCATAGCCTTTTTCTGGGTAAAGTAAAAGCAAACAGTTCTTTATTCTTGCTTTCTCTTCTGTAGCTTTGTGACCCTGCCACCCTGGCCACAGTTGATGGGACCAGGGATTAATGGGCTGACAGATTAATGACTAACCCAAAGAGAGGTACAGGTCAGTTGAAATCCAATCCATTACTTTTGGGGTGAGTGAATTCCATTTACTCAGAGATTCTGGCAATAAAGTGGCACTGAACTCAAGAAACATGGAGCTAGGCAATAAGTAGAAACCAGAGTAGCTATAGGTAAGCAGAAGCCATGAGGTAGAGAATAAGAGAAGGGAGACTCTTAGTGAATGTAGTAGAGACTATCAGTTCCTGCTTCACCATAAAGAATTGCCCCAGCACAGGGAACATGGGAAGCCTTCTGCAGAGAGATGACAAGATACCTAAAGATTAGTAGACACCTTTTGTGGTGTTGCTTAGTTCATAGCAACCCCTTTCATCTGAGAATGCTCTTCTTTCACACAGTTGAGGCTCCTTGGTGACAGTCATAATTGTGCTGTATAGCCCCACTTTCCATGCCTATGTTGATTGAATCAAGGATGGCTGAGTTAACCAGATGCTCTGCTTTGGGACTCTGGGATTGGAACTGAGACATAAACTGTCTGTCCCTGAGGATGGAGCAAAGGGACATAAAGCTATGGAGTGAGAAGCCAAAGCTGATGTGTGAAGAGAAAAGAAAGAAACAGATGTGAATTGAGAAGCAGACATGGATAGTCCATGTAGAGAGAGCAAGGGACACAGTGCAAGAGTCTTGGCTTCTGCTAGCTTTCCATTTCCTGGCTCTGATCACTCCAAGAAATCCCTTAAGGCAGGGGTTCCAAATCCCTGGAACATGGACCAGTACCAGTCCATAGCTGGTTAGGAACCACGCCACACAGCAAGAGCTGAGTGGCAAGTGAGCAAGCAAATCTTCATCTGTATTTATAGCTGTTCCCCATCTTTCACATGATTACCTGAGCTCCATCTCCTGTTCGGTCAGCAGCAGCATTAGATTCTCATAGGAGCATGAACCGTATTGTTAACTGTGCACGTAAGGGACCTAGGTTGTACGCTCCTTATGAGAAGCTAATGCCTGATGATCTGAGGTGGAGCTGAGGTAGTGACGCTAGTGCTGGGGAGCAGCTGCAAATACAGATTAACATGAGCAGAGAGGTTTAACTACACATAGACCATAATATATCAATTGCTTGCAGACTCAAATCAAAACCCTATCAGTGAGTGGTAAGTGATAATTAAGCTGCATCTGGTGCTTGAATCATCCCCAAACCATCCCCCACACCCCTATACACCCACCCCTGTCTGTGGAAAAATTGTCTTCCATGAAACCCATCCCTGGTGCTAGAAAAGGTGGGGATCGTTGCCTTAGGGCCTCAAGATACTGGTGTTTTAATAATATCCACCATCATTGTATAATTTTTTTAATTATTATTAAGGTGGTTTGAGATAGTATCCAGTTTTTGCACTGAATAGTCTCAATGAGAACACAGAGCTAGTGTGGTAACCTGTATGAAGTTTGTGCTCTCCATACAAGCCAGCCTGGCACCTGTCAAGATGCCTTCTTGGGAAAGCCAGGATGGCTCAGGGGATTAAGCACTCACCTTGCAGCCCCAAGGACCAAGGATCAAATCCTGGCCCCAGCTTGTGCAGACTCATATGCTGAACTAGGGTGTGCTTCCCATGTGAGGGGCCTCCAGTTCACTTCTTGCCCCCCGGTTTGGCCCATGACTCAAGGGGCAACGCTTCCATGTGGGAGTCCCCAGCTGAGTTCCTGCCTTGTGCAGCCCCCACCCATCTGTGTGGAACAAAACCATGTAGAAAACTGATGACATGCAACTATGGAGACTGCTCTGGGCCCTTCTCTTTCTCTCTATCTCTCTCTGTCTCTGTCTCTTTTTCTTTCTGTCTGTCAAAAAAAAACAATAAAATAAGTCTTTAAAAAAAAACTAAAGGATGCTTTCTTGCCTCTTACAGTAAGCTCCCAGCTGAGTATTCTTATTTTCTTTCAACCTAGAAGGGACTAACAAACAAATATAACTGAATAATTTGATATAATGGAACTAAGGAGTTCAATCTTCAAACACCAGATACAAATTTTTATTTGAGGATACTTCTGCTGCTTTCTCTTCTCATTACCCTTTGCTTTTTTATATTAGTATATGGCTATGCTCTTGGAAGGCAGAGGCTAGGTATCTTGGTGCAATAGGATTAAGCCCATGCTCAATTTCGCAGGCTCAGAGGTCCCTCTTTCCCCACTTAGTCTCACTATGATTCTGCTCATCCATCTGACAGGAGTCGGCCTTCTTTGTGAACAGATATTTCAGTATGAAATGAGAGGTCAGTGATTGTGAGTTTATTGAGGGCAACAATTGTGCTTCTTTCATTTGTCTGCCCTGGAGCCTAGCACCTCGCCCAATACCTAATAGGCCCTCCATCAAATTTTATTGAATGAAAGACTGAGTAAATTGCTTTTCTCAATAGCAATTTGAAAGCATAAAAAAAAGAACATAAAACCTGAAACCCAACCACATAATAAATGATATAACCTGGACATGCAAATGGATAGACCCCTAATAAAATTTTTTAGGGTATTCATTACAATGATGGTATATTCATTATGCAAGGTATGAATTCCCTTGTGTGGGAAACATAGGTGAGAATATTGGGTCTCTGTGTCATTTTCAGGGAGTTTATTTCTCTCTACTCCAGATTGTACTTGAATTTGGACAGAAAAGTGGCAAACTCAGTTGCCTCTGGGTCATGTGTCACTCCTTCTGAATTCCCCTGGGGAGATGACTTCATGATTTCTTGGAGGCTTCTACTTATTTCATTTGTGAGAGAACTATTTAGTTTTCATATAAATTTTAATGGGCAGAAACATCTGTTCCTCATCCAACCATTTTGTTTCATGTTGAGTATAGATGAGAATTCCTTGGCTGATCACTGACTACATGCTGTGCATTGGATGCTCAGAAAAATAATGTAGTGCAAAGATAAAGAAGTAGAGAGGAGTGAAAAAGAGATCAGGGAGGAGAAAGAAAAAGCAGTGAATAGAACATGGGTGTTTGGGCAGGAATACTCTCAGTGCTCCAGCTAGAGGCACTGTGGCTAGTCTGGCTAGTTCTGGTGGATCCTAGGCCTCCTCTCTTCTCTGGGAGCACAGCCAGTTGGCCTAGTGAGCTCTTCGTTCCATTTTATGAAGCTGTTAAAATTGTGGGCACCTCTCATCCCATGTATGGGAAACGGCGGATGTGCAAGAGACTGTCATGGCTCCTATGCCCAATTGGCCCTCCAGCTAATATAGCTGGTTTCTTATTTGTTCCTGTACTTCAAGAAGTTTCTCCTCCCTCCCATCACCTGAGCTCCTGCTGCAACTTTTAGTTTCTGGGGTAGACTAAACAGAGCACTGGGCTTGTCCCTTCATAGCTCAAAATTCACAGAAGACCCCTGGCCACCCTTCTGACTCTCTCATTGCCCCCACACTTTCTATGTTCTCCAGCCTCCCCAAATGACTTGTTATCAAAATTCTCGTACTTCTGAGCCTTTGCATTGGCTTTTTTATTTTGAATGAAATTGTATCAGAGAGAAATGTTTGCTCACCCTCTTTGACTCCATCTCGTGCAAGCCTGCTTTGTTCCCAAGGCCTTCAGGCTAATGGTTTCTGTTTAGCCTTGCATATAGACACACTAATTATTAGAGGAATTCTGCTTGGGTTTGAGCTTTAAAAAAACAAAACAAAAAAAAACAAGTACTTACCAGAAAGTGCCTTTCCTGAGGTGATAAGAGAGTACATACAAAAATAATGATTGCTTGACAAGATTTGCAGGACTCTTGTGACTGTGACCAGACACACATCAACTAGAGTCAATAGACTAAGAACAGTTTTTATGAACTTCTGCTGGCACCCAGATTTCTAAGGTTGTCAATCACCTATTTCACCTCCTATGTCCCCTTCCCTTGACATAAAAGCCTGAATTCTGTACTTCCTTTAGATGGATTTAAGGATTAGTTCTCCCACCTTCTTCGTTGGCACCTCCTTAATCAATAATCTTTTCCTTATTCCAAATTCTGATGTTTTGAGTTTTGAACTTTTGAAGTGTTGGACACACGGACTTTGGACTGGTAACAGAATGCTTCCTATTTTCCCATCCCATCCACATGGTGAGGTGTGCATGTGTACACAACATGCATATGAACACATACACATGCCACCTTGCCAATTTTCTCCATCCCTCAAAATTCAGACTGGTTTTGGGGAAGCCGGGATGGCTCAGTAAGTTACCAGAGGTGGCAAACCTTTTGGCGATTGAGTGCCAAAGTTTATGAAATAAGAGTATACTCGCTTGACTAGCATGCCAACCCATCAAGTGAGATAGAGGTATCGATTATTTTTATGTCTATAAGAAGCATAGGATGTTTTTATAACAAAAAACAATAATTCCACGTGCCAAAATAATTGATCTGCGTGCCACTTTGGGCACGCATGCCATAGGTTTGCCACCCCGAGGTTAGGCTCACTTTGCAGCCCCGGGGACACAGGATCAAATCCTGGCCCCAGCCCGTGCAGTATGATGAACTCGGGAGTGCCCCCAGTTCAGTTCTCATCAGGGAGAGACCCTGGCCCAATTTCTGCCCTGTGCAGCCCCACCCACCTGTGGAATGAAACTATGTGAAAAAAAACCAATGATGTGCAATTATGGAGACTGTTCTGGGCCCTTCCCCTTCTCTCTGTCTCTGACTCTGTACCCCCCTCTCTCTCTCTGTCAAAAAACAATAAATAAATCTTAAAAAAAAAAATTCAGACTGGTTTCCTCAGTGAAGTCTTTTTCTACCCACGCAAGCGTAATTCATCACCTCCCTTTTGTTGCTCACTTTTTTGTACATATGCTTTGTGACAGTGTCTATGATGTCACTTGGATGGTTTTTAATATAAGGACTCTGGCTCTGAAGTCAAGTTGTGTGACTAAAAATCACAGCTATATCACTGGGCAGGTAATCCTGGGCAAGTTACTTACTAGTCCTATGCCTCAATTTCCTAATTTGTAAATGGTGATAGTATTAATAATGATGAGATGGGGTTGTTGAGAAAATTAAATGAGATGATACACATAAATCACTTATCAAGAAACATGGCTCAACAAAACGCAGCTATTAATATTATTAACCCCTCAGTTTTTCTTCCCAACCATCTCATACAGGGACTATCTCATGTACCCCATATTCTTAGAGCCTGGCATGTAATAGGTCCTTCACATCTGTTTGTTGAGTTGAATTGTTAAACTGATGGCTCCCAATGGTCTACTGGATTAAGTCCATGTTCTCTGGAATCAGAAGCTGGAGTTAAAATCTTAATTATTTTCAAGCTGTGGTATCTTAGGCAAGTTAAACTTTCTATGTTTTGGTTTCTACATCTATAAAATGTTAAGTATGATAGTGCCTAGCTCATAGGGTAGTAGGAAAGACTAAAAGAGATAATCAACATTCACAGAGCCTGAAATATGGGAAAATTTAAGTAAATGTTAGTTGATAATCTTTTCATTCATATTAGGAGTATTACATTTAAAGGCTCATTTTAATATTACTAGCATGAATTTTTTTAATCGCTCTAGCTGAAAGTAATCCCATTCTTTATTCAGTCATTCAAAAGAATTATTAAATGGCAACTGTAAGCCTGGCAGCATGCTGAACACTGTGCAGTGATCAATAAATCAGATATGATCTCCACCTTCATGTGAGTTGGGATTTGAGGTAGTGATAAATCTCAACCTCTTCTAAAGTTCTAAGTGCACTGAGATATAGATTTAGAAGACAGATAAACTGAAATCAGAATATCAGCTTTAGAGTTAATTTTGCAGGACTGGAGAATGCATGTGGTTTACCAAATTTGGTTTTTCTCTTACGTTCGTTACAAATTTAAACTCACCTGTTGGTTTTGGTTATAATTAAGAGAAAACATAACTAGTGGTAGTTTATCACCTGATAAAAAGTTTGGAGGAGGGTGACTTCAGGACTCTTCTGTGGCTCAGTGATGTTATTAAAGACTCAGACTTGCTTTTCATCATCTGCCCATTACTCGTGGTCTCAAGGTGGCGGCTTCAGCTCCAGGTTGAAGCTATCCTCACACCTGTATTCCCAGGAGGAAAGACGTACAGGATGGCAAAGAGGGCTTTCTTTTTATTACAGAGGAAATTCTTTCCTAGGAGATTTCAAACAGATATCCCTTTACATTTTATTGGCCAGAACAGGATCACGTGCCCATGTTTAGATCAATCCCTGGAAAAGGGGGTAAGCTTACCTTGCCCAGCTAAGACTACTTCATCCTGTATTACCAGGGGCCCTCCATCTACTACCAGAACAGACCTCTGGTCAAAGGGAGAGAGGAGAAAGAGCTGCCAGGAGGTCATGCACAGTGACTGCCACACTGTTTATGCAGAGAGCAACTGCAGGCCTGTCCCCACCACAGCTGTGTGCTGCTCGGAAAAGATGCTATCCATCCCACAGGTAGCCTGGCCCTGTGAGTAAGGAGGACTGTCTTCTCAGTTTCTTCCCTGATCTAATCAAGCAGGAGGGTCACACTTCCACACTGGATGGAATGTGTGTGGGGAGGACACAAGGGCAGAGGTGCTTCCCAGGGCTGTTCTTCCCCAAGGACAGATTACCATTAGGATATTGCGCAGCCTGGACACAGGCAGGTAAGTGGGAAGTGGAAGCTCTCTTGCCGCAGAGGAGACAGTGTGGTCTGGTGCCCACCTCTCTCACGTGTGCACGTTTATCACGGCCTCTCACCGCCTTCTGTACCAGGTCAGGCTGTGTGTCTCTATTTTTCTGGGTCTGAGCTCCTTAAGCACGTGGCATTGGACCCTGTACAGCATCTCACCTATTGTCGTTGCACACACTGAAGGCCTGGCACACGGTTTTGGATCACTCAGCTCCATTGGCTTGGATGGAGGCCCATTGCATTCAGGCCTGTACACAGAGACACAACTGCCAAAGAGTTACTGTGCAATGTCATTATCAGGGAGTTTTAAATAACTGACTGGATAATGTGGTGGTGCCTGCTGTTTATTTTTTCAGCTATTATTCAACAGCTACATCAAGTCCCCACTGTGTGCCAAGCTAACTCCTAGGAGCTGGGATACAGAGATGGATAGGGTGTACTCCCTTCCTCCATGCTGCTCCCAATGCAAAGGAGTCTGGCCTCTCCCAGCTGCTTCTTCACTAAGCTGACCAGACATACTACTTTAAATGAAACAGAAACAGCTGTACTGTCCTGTGTCAAACAGTAGGTGTGGTCGGCCTACTGACTCCTTGAATTTATCCCAGTGAGACTAGGCTGACCATACATATCATTGTTTTGACCCTGTTAAAAATGGTACGTCTTGTCAGCCTACTCTGCACCCACTAATGTAACATTGTCCAGCTCCGTTCAACTCACTCCTGCTATTCAAAGGGGTGGGAAGAGTGCTAGTGTTCATCCTTAGGAGCTGCGGAGGGTCTCATCCCATGAGCAAGAGTGGCAAATGGGAGATAGACTGCATCTGCTAATTCTAAGCTATGTAACATTTCCCATAACCTCAGTTTTCATATCTGCAAAATGGGAGGAATAGTGGTACCTATTTCATAGAGTCGTTATAAGGACTAAGTTACTTTGCACGTCTGTGCCTGGCAAACGTGCTGGCCACTGTTGTCATTATTCCATCTATTAGCTTCAGTACCTCCAATAAATGTACCATTTGGGTTAAAAATGATACCTGGATTCTACAGAGAACACAGCAGATATTTGTTAGTAAAAGATTTTTGCCAAATTTATATTGATTATGAAGGAATCTTTTTAAAAATAACAGTAGCTTACACTTACAATTTTTCATCAAGAGATTGATTCATTTTTCTTTTAAGAAAAAAATTCTAGGGAGTGCTGGAAAGGCTCAGCGAGTTAAGTGCTCGCCTTCCAGCCCTGGGGTCCGAGAATCGAATCCTGACCCAGCACTGTACAGATCCATATGCTGAACTGGGGTGTGCTTCCCATGTGGGAGGCCCTCAATTTGGTTCTTGCCCAGGCAAGTCCAGTTCGGCCCCCAGCTCACAGGGGCATGCCTCTTACGCAGGAGGCCCCCGGCTGGTTCCCGCCCTGTGCCCCCTGCCCACCTGCATGAAATGAAACCGTGTCAAAGACTGAAGATGAACAACTATGGAGACCACTCTGAGCACTCCCCAACTGTCTGTCTCTGTCCATCAAAACAACAAAATAAATCTTCCAAAAAAAAAAGAAAAAGAAAAAACTTCTGGATGATATTCACTGCAGGAATGAGTTCAGTGCCCCCTACCAATGCCAAAACGTCTTGCTACCTTCTAAATGCTGAATAAAGGAATCAATTGTTTAAATAAGACCTAGGAAATCTAGATGTGAAATTAGGCAAACAAAGCAGGTGAACAGGAATGCTTGCAACTATGGGTAAAAGTGTTAACTGTCATGTCCTCAGTGCAACTGCTCATTCTTTTGGTCTTTCTAGGTTCATCACTGAAGAATTCTTGTGTCACTATAAGCCACTCCTAACTTAATGACCTATCTGTTTAATGACTGTTTGGACTTATGAATGGTTCTCCAGTGCAGAGAACCCCTTCTCTCTGTCTATATGAGTCTCAGGAAACCCCTTTCTCAGTCTTTGTCTTTGTCCTGCAATCAGTTACACACAAAGCATTCGCAATAATGCAAGACTAGATATTTTTATAGGTGTTGTGCCATGTGATATCTACTAAAAATCACATACTTGGTGAAGCCAGGCTGGCTCAGGAGGTTGAGCTCCTGCATTGCAACCCCCCAAGTCTGAGGATCGAGTCATAGTCTAGGCCCCAGCCCATATGGACCCATATGCTGAACTGGGGTGTGCTTCACACCCCAGTTCAGTTCCTTCCAGGGCAAGCGTCCCATGTAGGAAGCCCCCAGTTCAGCCCCCAGCTTGTGGAGGCACACCTCCCATGCAGGAGGCCCCCAGCCGGGTTCCTGCCTGGCGTGGCCCCGCACCCACCTGTGAAATGAAACTATATCGAAAATTGATGATGTACAACTGTGGAAACTGCTCTGGGACCTCCCCCTTCTCTCTGTCTCACTCTGTGTCTCTCTCTGTCAAAAACACTAAAACAAATCCTTAAAATAAAATAAAATAAAACACATACCTTATGGTGCCACGACACACCATAAGACATCCACTTTTAAGCTTCTGACTTATCACCAATTTGCTTAATGACCTAATAGTAGGAACTCAGTGGTTAAATGAGGAGTGCCTGTAATTGACAAACTCAAGGGCTTTGTCTTGGGCTGGTTTTGACTGCCTGGGTTAAATAGTCTCATTGATTTTTCTCATACTGAAGGACTGACCTCCAAGGAAAACATTGCATTGGCTAGGAAACCAAATATACATTCGGCTGAAGTTTTTAATGCAGCTCTTGGGTGGTCTTCTTGTGAATTTGGTCATTTCTGGGAAAAGAACAACAGACTTTATGCTCCTTGAGACCAGGAACTTGGTCTTAAATAAGTCTGTGTTTCTGGGGCATAAGATATTGCCTAGTAATATCCTAAATGCTCAATAAATATTTGTTTAGCCCTCATTTTGAACATCAGTTCAATCCTCTCTATTCAAAAGTTGGTACATATTTTTCTCATCCAAGGTCTTATAGTTTTATTAGACATGTTTAACTATAAAATATTAGTGTGGAGTTTTAAAAATATATAAATTCTTACCTTGTAGGCAGCCTACAGTTTGATTTTTCAAGTCACTATTATCTGGATCTTTATCTGTGTAGATCTACTTCACTCAATGTCACTGCTGTATAATATTTCATTGCAGAAATATACCATAATGCATTATCTGCTGAGAATCATTAGGTGGTTGCTTTGATGCATGCCCTTGTGTCTGTCTCCTTGTGCAATACAGAAGACACACATTTAGAAGTGGACTTGCTGGATCATGAAGAATATGCACATTTTAGATGTTGATAGTTAATCTCCAAAGTAACCATACCAACTTATACTCCCACTGAAATGCGTGAGAACCCCTCTTCTTTACACTGTCGTCAACCTTGGCATTGTTAGACTTCTGTATAGGTATATCTTTGACCCTTACTTTGTGTATCCTTTCCAGTATTGTCCTTCCAATTTTACAGATGAGAAAACTGAGACTAAAGAATGTCATGCTCAGATAGAGAATGAGTGAATGAATAAATGAATGTGGTGATACTTTTGTTGTTTATTTCTCTTGTCAGAACATATGTTCCATGAATATAAATACCTTATCCCTAGCCTTTAGAACAGGTCCAGGCATAAGACAGAGGCTCACTAGTTATTGTTTAATGAATGAAAAATGGGGGAACCTGGGCAAAGAATATCTGCTTCCTTCAGGAGGCTCTCCTTGACCTTTTGAGATACATTTGGCACTGCTGCACTTTCCTTGAAGAATCTCAGAAGCAGCCATGCAGGCCAGTAGAAGGCTGGGCTAATGGAGTGGAGGGAGGGTGACAGCTACGAATCTTTTTCAATGGAAAATTAAATGTGCTTAGCAGGAGTCTAATGACAAAATGGGCTGGCCTGATGGAGGCTGCAGCTGGAGAGACTGTCCATCTGGATCCCATAGACCTCTGGATACTGAGAGGTTATTCTTAGCCATCTTTTCTTACATCTTTATTTTCTCTTAATCAAGGCTCTCTTGATTTTGTAATTGTAGCTTTTTCCCCCTTCTGTAAAGCAATGATTTTTCTATAGTAATTCTTTCCTTCTTTAGACTTCCCAGAGGGAGTAAGTGGTCCATTTTGTGCTCAAACACTTTGCACATTGCCTCCTACCT
>PVKE010049715.1:0-11177 GCA_004027555.1 Craseonycteris thonglongyai | reverse complement strand
TACCGAGGTAAGGCATATTAAACAACAACATTTATCATTCACCGTTGTAAAAAAGTAATCGAGTTCCCATTCTTCATTGAAGTGATAAGTTTTCAGTTTTTTCAGTTTACTACTCATGCTCATGGGTATACTAGAATGCAAAGAAATATGACAATTTAAAGAATAAATATTGAATTAAATATTTTCCTAGAAAATTCAAAAACTCACGAACTGCGGCAATTATCTCCGTTACATTGAGAGAAATAATAACAATACAGCATATTAAGATCAGGGACAATAATACAAGTGTATTAAAATCTAATATAGATATATTCAAATTTACAAGAACTATGTTAAAGTTACAATATATTTATTACGGTTTATAATACTGACTTCTTAATTTAAATAGAATTATTGTTATTCCTAATATATTTGTAATACTATCCCTTATTTTTCTCTCAGTGTAATGACCGCAGTTTAGAGATCTGTTGCCGAGAATGCTCACATATCAAGTAAATAGATAGGTAAGAAAAGCAATATAATTTAAAACAAAGAAAAGGTACTTCCATTTTAAACAGAAGAAAAATTGAAACTCAACGTGGTCACCGAGGATAAATAATATTGATTGATAATAATACTGTTAATACAACAGAAAAGAAACTACCGTATGACACTACCAAATATTCAAGCTAACTGACTTTGTTCTTCGATGAGTCGAGTCGTAACCGTTGCGTTCATGTGTTGCGTCCGGTGACAAGTGTAACACATAAGTCAAAATGTATTGTCTGGGTAGGTGGAGATCACAGTGTCAGGCTGTCAGAATTCTAGGAATTTATGACCTTGGCAAATTCCCAGAATGCATTAAACTATTGCTAGAAAGTTTTGTCTTCTACAATTGCTTCAAAGTCCATGGTACACGGAATTCCACCCCAGACATTGCGAGCGATCGACGATCGACCAAAATTGGCCTCGCGAATTCCACCCCAGACATTGTGAGCGATCGACAATTGACCAAAATTGGCCTCGCGATCAACCGGTCAACCGCGATCGACTTGTTGTCCACCCCTGCTCTAGCTGGTCAGCCCTGTTTCCTATGCTGGTCAATTCTTTTTTCAGCTCTCCCTTGATGCCTTTCATTTTGAGGAGTTCCTTTTGGTTCTGCTCTAACTTCTGAATTTTATTAGTAAAGTACTCATTTTGCTCAGAAAATTTCTTGTTGAGGTCATTCAACTGTGTCTCGGTACTTTGCCAGCATTGAGTGAGCTCTCTGCGTGTCTTGAGTATTGCAGCCATGAATTCTGTTTCACTTAGATTTGATTGCAAGTGTGTAAGCTCCTTTCCTTTTTCTTTTTAATTGTTTTTTTTTATTGTATTTGACAGAGGGAGAGAGAGAGAGATAGATACAGAGACAGAGAGAACTGAACTGGGGCTACTCCCTAGTTCAGCACATGGGTCCGCACGGGCTGGGGCCGGGATTCAGTCCTCGGTCCCCGGAGCTGCAAAGTGAGCGCTTAACCCACTGAGCCATCCCGGCTTCCCCTCCTTTTCTAAAGACTGCCCCTGATCTTCTAGAGGGGCTTCAGATTCTGAGGTGTGCATTGTGTTTGAAGTTGTTCTTTTTGCTTTATGCATGAGTATTTTTTCCCTCTGGGGGTTTGCCTATGAGATAGGCTTCTCTTTATTTTTTCTTTTGGGCTCAGTTGTGGGAGGAGGAGATTTTGGGAGAGGGTTTGGGGAAGCAGATAGCTTCTGTGCCCTGGGGCACTTCAGATTGCTGTTTTAGATGTTAGAAAGCAGGGTAGTGTTTGTGTGGCCATGGTTGGGGGCATGTGAATAGGAGCTACAGTGGGCCTGAGACACAATAGCAGATTCCTCTTTCAGCAGGGGGGCTGGTGGTTCAGTGCGGGAGGGGCACAGGAGCTCCGGTCTTTCTTCCCTGGCTTGACTGCTTTTCCTTTAATTGAGATTGTGAGCCACACCCGCAGGGCAGCGGCGCGGATGGGCTGGGGCTTGGCTGAGGCCCGGTTGGCCATACGGGATGGGGTGCAGCCGCGACCCGGTCAGAGGCGCACCCAAAGCCAGGTAATCTGTGCAGGCACAGGCACCGCGGCGGCCCTGTCAGCAGCCCAGCTGTGCATGTGGGCTTCAGCGCCACAGCGGCCTGGTGGCTGGGGCTCCAGAAGCTGTTCTTGTGCGCAGGCTGTGGCGCCGTGGCCACCTGGTGGGTGAGGCACCGAAAGCCCTGTGTGCACAGGCCAGAGCTCGGCTGGCAGCCGCTCTAGGCTCGCGGCTCTGTTGAGGTCACCGGATTCACTCTAAGCATGTCTAATGCAGCTGTGTCTGTTTAAGCCCCAGCCCTCACTCCAAGAGCCCTGTCCTCAGAAGGCGCTCCCTCACAGTCAATATCCTCCGTAAATCAGGGGTGCCGAGCTGTTGAGGGCTGGTGCCCTGCTCTCACCCTGCCCGCCGGGAAGTGCCGCCGCCCTGCTCCACAGTCCCTGTTCCACTTTAGGCTCTGATCTGATTAGGGCACTGTGTGCTGTCCCTTGAGTTCGGATGTTAAATTGTCCACAGTCCTGTGGGGCTTCCACGCTCCTTAGGTCTCGGCTTCCAGCCCGCCCTCGATCTAGTTCCACTTTGATCACAGTCCCCCAATCCCCCTATGTTTTTGCCAGCCGCGGGCCGCGCTCCATGTCCCTGTCCCCGAACTGCTACTTCCCCTTCTCTCTCCCGCTCTCCCCTTTTTCCTTTAACCTTTGGGTGTTGTTTTGCATTGTGTGGTTCTCTCAGTTGAGGTTGCTTCTCAGAGTTTCCCCCATGGATTCCCCTCTGTTCACAAGTCCCTTCCCAGGCAGTTATCATGCTTTCCTGTCATGCCGCCATCTTTATTCTCTCTTGGAAATTTTTATATATGGTTAGGATGGACAAGATTGAAATGCTAGATAGGCAAATGTTTTTGGACTGCTGGTCTGCTACTGGAATTGAAAGATTTTTATGCCTGAGGAAAAAAGGTCTATACCTTATCAAAATGATTTTCTATGTTTTATATTAGGCTTGATGTTTTTCCTTACTTGTCAGGGTATTACAATTATTCTAACCCATTGTTAGTTACATTCCTAATGAAAAGTTTCAAAGCTTAAGAAAGGCCAGGAAATTTATTTCAATGTCTTTAGTAACTAAAAACAGGGATAGTTAGAAAAGAGAAAAAGGTGAGACCAGAGACAAGATCAGAGAAAGGCCATTTTGGTCATAGTAATAGATGGGCCAAAACCTGTCACCTCAGGGTCACCCCAGCAACCCCAGAAGAGGAACACAAAGGAGCTTACTTTGGGTTCAAAAGCCTAGACCTCTGGAATAAGGAGAGCCCTGCTCATTTAAAGTAGCCATACCCTTGTGCAACACAAAGAGATAGTAAAAAAGGAATTGTCCCCTGTTCTGAAGGGAATAGGGACCAACTCCTCCAATGTCTATGGTTGACTGACAGGGTCTGAGGTACCCAGCAGCTCCCCAAGAAACCGCTATAGTTATGGGGGAAAACATATGGGTGACCCCTGATGTGGCAGATAAGCCTCTTAATTTTATGACTAATAGTAGAGTTATTTACTCTGTCTCGGCTGCTCACTCTGGACCTATTTTCTAAAATCAGATCAACTGTAAAGATAGTAAGAGTCCCTAGACTTCAGCTGATATTCAGCCTGTTTCTTACCAATAACTTGTACTTTAGAAATATTGTAAAACAAGACAGCTCATAAAACAAAACTTTAAAGTAGCAGGCATCACTCTGTAAATGCGACACACCAGGGTAAAGAATGCAGCCACTGGTTGGGGACCTGAAATATGGAAGATGACCACCCACCGGCAGAACCCTTATGACCCACCCTACAGAGATAGAAGGACGACTGCCCTGCTCCGGTCACTCCAGGGCTGAAGCCTGAGGACACCACTTCATTGGTCCCTGGATAGTTTGCAATCTGTTTTATATTCTAAAATTATGATTTTTATTGTAGTAATGATTTTTTTATGTTTGTTTCCAGTCTGCGTCTGAGCCGGAATGCAAAGCATCACAGGAGTCCAAATCAAACTCCACATGCTCAAACTAAAAAATAAAGAAGGGGGAACTGTTGGGAGCCGGTCAGGAGCCTGAACGAAGAGGTTTCTGGGGGACTTGATGTCAAGGCCTCAGCTCCCTTGAGCTCCCGGGAAGGACCAAACTGGAGCCTGGATGGCAAGGCCTCGGCCTCCCCTTTACCTCCCCTTGTGATTATCTGCAGGGGTCTCCAAACTTTTCAGCCCACAGGCCGCATTAACTATGAAACAGCAGTTTGGGGGCCGACTACACACTCGAAGTCCAAATAAAAAAGAATCAAAACATAGATGTTGTTTTTAATTATTTATTTAATATTATTTTATTCAGATAAAAAGGTCTCCACAGGCTGGATGAGAGGGACTTGCGGGCCACATCCGGTCCACGGGCCGTAGTTTGGAGACCCCTGATCTATAGAAAAGAATGTGTACGTGCAGCTTCGCATGAAGGTCAGACCAGTTGATTGATTACTAGTTAAAAAGATATGTATGGGGAAGGGTCTGTTTGTTCCTGATAATAAATCTGCTTATGCTAATGAATAACCCACCTTGTACTTTAGCAAGTACTTTATGCTAATGAATAACCCACCCTGTACTTAACCCACCTTGTCTCTTAATCTCTTCCCTATTCCTTGTAATGACATTAACTTTTGCTATATAAGGCAAACAATAAAGCTATTCGGGGCTTCTCCTATTGAGGACAGTCGGCTGACAACTGTCTTTAATTCCCTTCGCTCAAACTCTGGGACTTCGTTCATCCAGGCTGTTTCCTGGCAGGAACCAACCCATGATTTTTATGGTAGACACAGGAAAGGAACAATCTGTAGTGACCATGCCTGTAGCCCCTTTCGGGACTCGGACTGCAACTATTAATGGTGCTACGGGGAACAAGGCAACCCCCCAGGATTAGCCAAAAATAGAGCCCCCATCACCGTTGAGTTAAAGCCAGGAACACAGCCCCAATGACTCAACAATACCCCATCCCTCTGGCGGTCATTGCCACTTGGGCACTCCTTAATCACTTAGCCACAACAGGCTACTGGGCTTCCTGGAAATAGGCTCAAATCTGTAAGAAGGAAGTGCAATACTTAGGCTTTATCATCTCCAGAGGGCAGAGAGCACTGGAGATGGAAAAAAAAAAAAAAGGTCATTCTGGCACTTCCCGTCCCCAAGACCAGACCACAAATTCCTGGGGGCAGTGGGATTCTTCTGCATCTGAATCCCTGGATTCTCAGCAATAGCAAGGCCTTTGTATACAGCACTCACCAGACCTGAGATGAGCCCTTTGATATGGGGAGAAAATAAAAGAAAACCTTCCAGGAACTTAAGTGCCTGCTGACCCAGTTGCCGGCACTACGGCTCCCCAATGTGGAAAAACCATTTAACCAGTTTGTCCATGAAAAGAAAAAGGTTGCATTGGGGGTAGGCAGTGCCCTATACCTGTCGAAGAAACTGGACTCAGTTGCCATGGGCTGGCTGCCTTGTTTTAGGGTCCTGGCATACAACATAGCCCTCATCTGGGAGGCACACATACTCACCCTGGGGCAAGAACTGCACATTAAAGTGTCCCCCTCTGTAACCACCCTGATGAACAGCCAGGGACATCTCTGGCTGTCCAACACTCGGCTTGCTCAATATCAAGGGTTACTCTGTGAGAACCCCCAAATAACCCTGGAGGCTGTTTGGACCTTAAATCCTGCCACATTCCTGCCGGCGGAGGAGGGGAACCTGGTGCACGACTGCACTGAGTTGGTAAATGAAGTCTGTATAAGCCGGCCAGATCTTTGTGACACCCCGCTGCCTAATCCAGAGCTCACTCTCTTCACAGACAGGAGCTATATGAGAGGCGGGGAGCAGCGGGCCAGATATGCGGTGACCACAGAGCACTCGGTGATGGAAGCAAAGGCACTCCCCTGAGGACAGTCCACACAGCGAGCTGAGCTGCAAGCTTGGTGAGGGCCCTGGTGCTCACAAAAGGAAAAAAATAGTCAACATATATTCAGACTCCCGCTACGCCACAGGGCTATGTACAAAGAGCGGGGACTGCTGACAACAGAAGGCAAGGCCATTAAAAACAAGGAAGAAATTCTAAAACTGTTGGAAGCTGTTTGGCTCCCCAAGCAGGTAGTGATCCTGCACTGCCGGGGACACCAGAAAGGGTCGGACTCAGTTGCTGCAGGAAACCGGCTGGCAGATAAGGCTGCCAAGGCAGCAGCTGGGAGGTATTCGGAGAGTCCTCTGGAGCTCTCATGTCTTCTGTCAGCTAACAAAAACATGAAGGCACCACAGTATTCGGATGAAGAAAAGAAATGGGCCAGGTCAGAGGGGGCCATCAGAATCCAGGAGGGATGATGGCAACTCCTGGATGGAAAACTGTTCATCCCAGTCCTGCTTGGTCCTCAACTTGTCTCCGAGTATCACCAGCTGACCCATTTCGGTAAAACAGCATTAGAGGAACTGCTGAAAAAAGTTTTATATCAGCTGGCTCTCTGCCCTCTGTAAGACCATCAGAGAAGGATGCATAAATTGTGCCAAAAACAATGATGCTACCGCTCCCCGCCCATCCCCCGGTATGCAACAGGTCAATGCTACACCCTTTGAGGACCTTGAGGTAGATTTCACTGAAGTGCACCCAAGCCAGGGGTACAAATATCTGTTAATGCTGGTCTGCACCTTCTTAGGATGGGCCTTTCCGATCAGGACAGCAAAGAGCTAAGAGGTAGCAAAGGCCCTTCTAAGGGAAATAATCCCGTGATATGGCATGCCCCTGACCATACACAGTGATGACGGGCCAGCCTTTGTGGCTGAGCTGCTGCAGACAGTGACAAAGGCATTAGGGATTCCCTGGAGAATGCACACGGCCTATAGACCACAGAGCTCAGGGAAAGTGGAACGCATCAACTGCACCCTCAGGTCACACTGGACGGGGCCCCACACTGTCATTCTTATAACACAAATAGCTCTTAAGGCTGCAGGTGTCACCCCATGGATACACCACACCAGGGTCAAGAAGGCAGCTGCTGACAGGGACCAGGAGTGTGGAAAGTGACTGCTTGCCCAGCAGAGCCCTTGCGACTCCCCCTGCAGAAACAGAAGGACGACTGCCCTGCTCTGGTCACTCCAGGGCTGACCAGTCGATGCACGGCTGAAGCCTGAGGACACCACTTCATTGGTCCCTGGATGGTTTACAATCTATTGTTTCTCATAGTGAATGTCCCTCATTGCCCTACTAGTGACAGGCCTGGCTGTCATTGCCCCACCCAATTGGAGCCTAATAGAATGCTCCTTGATTGCCCTCTGCTACATATTATGTACAGGATGTATTATCATTATTGGATGTTTGTAGGGCTGCTCTGGATGCCTTTGTCTATATCAGGCACGGTCCCCACATGCTCTGCAGGGTACATACAGACACACTACACTAGGTCTACGACTGAAAAAGGGGTTATAGGATGGCTAAAGGCCTGTTTGGATACAGGCGGTAATACTTAATGTTTGTTTCCTGCTTCCATGTCTTCTTCCTCTGGTCATAAGGTCACTAACTGTAGGGAGCTGGTGCAAAGCCTGAACAGAAAGGCTTTGGGGGGCCTCAATGGCAAAGCCTAGGTTTCCTGGGCCTAACGGGAGGGACTGGCCTGGGGCCTTGATGGCAAAGCCTTGGTCCTCCCTTTCATCTCCCTCGGGGTGTAGTTGGGTGATTAGATATAGAAACATGTATCCGTGCAGCTTCCCATGAAGGTCAGACAGCTGGCACCAGGTGTTAGATCACAGGCTGTGGAATGAGAAAGGAATGCATGGGAGAGGGTCTGCATGTTCCTGATAACCACCTGTGCTGTACTTCAGTTAATGAGTAGTTTTTGCTGTAGTTAAAAAACTCCTTTTTTGTCTTTCCTTGCTCCTTGTAATGATGTAAACCTTGGCTATATAAGTGACTGAATAAAGTTATTAGGGGCTGCTCCTGTTGAGGAGAGTTGGCAGATCATTTGGTCTATTATAAATTCCCACTGCTTGAACTCAGGGACTTCATTTAGCCAGGCTGGTTCCTGGCAAGTTTCTTGTAGGCAGCATATGTAAAGCTCTTGTTTTCCTATGCATTCATCTCTCCTATGTCTTTTGACTGGAACATTTAATCCATTTACATTGAAAGTAATTATAGACATGTAGCTATTGCCATTTTCTTATTCTTAATTTTGATCTTTTTTCCATCTTAAAGAAGCCCCTAAAACATTCCTTATAATACTGGGTTTGAACTCTTTTAGCTTTTTCTTATCTAGGAAGCTCTTTATCTCTCCTCCAATTTTAAATGAGCCTTCCTGGGTAAAGTACCCTTGGTTGTAAGTCCTTGTCATCACATTTAGTATTGTGTACCACTCCCTTCTAGCCTGCAAAGTTTCTGTTGAGAAATCAGCTGACAGTCTTATGGGAGCTCCCTTTTAAATCATTAGTTGCTTTTCTCTTGCTGCTTTTAGGATTCTCTGTCTTTACCTTTGTGATTTTAATTATAATGTATCTTTTTTTTAATTTTAATTTTATTGTTAAATTTATTGGGGTGACATTGATTGGTAACAATTAGATAGTTTCTGGATGTACAAGTCCACATCACATCACCCATGATTGCATTATGTGCTCACCACCTAGAATCAGTTCCCCTTCCATCACCATATATCTGGTGTCCACTCCCGCTTCCACTCCCCCTATCATATATCTTGATGTGGGTCTGTTTGGGTTTATCTTGTTTGGGAGTCTGATTTCTGGGTTTGTATGTCTATTTCCTGTGCCACGTTAGGGAAGTTTTCAGTTATAGGTTCTCAATCCCTTGCTTCCTCTCTTCTTCTGGTACCCTATGATGAGAATGTTGTTTTGCTTGATGTCCCAGAGGTCTCTTAAATTACCCTCATTTTTTTTTTAGATTATTCTTTCTTTTTGCTGTTCCAATTGAATGTTTTTTACTATGTTGTCTTCCAAGTCAGTGATTCAATCCCCTGTTCATCTAGTCTGCTGGTGATTCCTTCTACTGCATTTTCGTTTGTTGTATTCCTCACTTCTGACTGGTTCTTTTTTATGTTTTCTGTCATTTTTTATGCTTGCTATCTCCTTAGTGAAGTTATAACTAAGTTCCTTTAACATCTTTATAACCAGTGTTTTGAACTCTGTATCTGGTAGGTTGCTTGCCTTTATTTTTAGTTTTTTTATGGAATTTTCTGCTTATTTGAGATGTTTATCTTTTTCCTCAATTTGACTGCCTCCCTGTTTGTTTTTATATATTAGGTAGATCTACTATGTCTCCCAGTCTTGCTGAGTCACCTTATATCATAGTGCACTGTGGGGCCCTGGTAGTCTCCTGGTACAGCACCTGTTCCAGGTGCTCCAGGAGTGTCCATTATGTGGGTTGTATGTGCCCTCCTATTATAGTTGAGCCATGATTGCTATTGGCACATCAGTGGGTGGGTTTGACCCTCATGCTGAATGGCTGTGGGGTTTGGCCATGTCCACAGCTTATGGGATGCTGTGCAGGGGACCCCACAGAACAGCATTTGCTCTAGTGGGCTCTGGTGCTTTTAGACTGTCCTTTGGGGTATGCCTCTTGTGAGGCTAATTGGGTGGTACTCTGCTGTGGTCTGAAGCCAGCCTCCATTTATGTTGTGTCTGGGGACTCTTGGGAGGGGCTTTGGTGCAGGCCCAGTTCACCCAAGGTCTATGACTGGCTGGAAGGAGTTATAAAGCAGTTTTCAGTTGTTTGCTGTCTGTGCAGGACCTGGAGGCACTGGGGAGAGGCCACGCTATGAACCAAGGATGGCTGCCATCAATACCAGGCCTGGGATAGCCCCGCAAAAACCCAGGACATTCTGAGGCTCGCTGTCACCTGCTAGCTCCCTTAAGGTTCAGCCACTTATAAAGCCTCATGTCATATGCAAGTTGGGTGAGGCAAGATCTCGGAATCCCTAGAGTGGGAAGCGTGTGCTCATCAGGTTAATGGAACTGGTTTGGTGACAGTGCTGAGCTTGAAGGTACTAGCGAAAAATCTCAGAGCACAGTGTGATCAGCCACTACCTGCTTGGGGCCGGCAGACCTTGATAGTTTTCCAAGAGTGTAATATGAATGAGGCTGGCTGCTTGTGGAGAAAGTGCCTCTGGTGTTGGGGGAGTTAGGTAGAGCTCATTAGGCTAATGTAGATTCAGGTTTGGCCATGGCCATGGGCTCGGGGCATAACCCAGGAAACATGGCACCCATCTGCCAGGCACAGGAGGAAGACCCCACACAGAGAAAATGGCATTTATCCTTCAGACCTTGTCCTGATGCCACACCTCAGTCTTCCCCCCAGTATACCTCTGATGTGCCGAGTCACCATTCCACTGCTGTAGCCCAGGGTGAGTCTGTGCGCATGCCCTTTAAGAGGCCATCTGGGTTTCCCACAGCCTTCTGTCCCACCCTGACAGTCAGAATCCTCACTGTCTTTCACAGGAGATGTTGTAGGGGCTCCCCTTTCCGGAACCAGTACTTTATGTTGTGGAGAATGGTGTGGGGGTAGGCTGTCTCCCTCTTGCAAGCCAAGATATCACTCCTGATTCTCAACTGCCACACAGAGGTTTGGGGCCAGCCTGTTTTGTCTCCATCCCCTCTACCAGTATTGACATGGCTTCTTTATATCCCTAGTTATAAAACTTCTGTTCAGCTAGACTTCATTGAGATGGTTCTCGGGGTTGATTGTTCTATAATATAGTTGTAATTTTCATGTGTTCACAAAAGGAAGCAGGGAGTGTTTATCTACCCTGCCATCTTGGATCTCTTCTTTTCTGAATACAGCTATTTAGTGCTATGAATTTTCCCCTAAGTAATGCATTAGTTCCACCACACAGGTTTTCCTATGTTGCGTTTTCATTTTCATTCAGTAAAAAATATTTTGGTTTTCCAGAGTGAGATCCAAGATGGCGGCATGAGAGGAGAACGCCGATAACTGCCTGGGAAGGGCCTTGTGAACAGAGGGGAATCCACAGGGGAAACCCTGAGAAGAAACCTCAACTAAGAGAACCACACAACACGGAACAACACACAAAGGTTAGAGAAAAAAGGGGAGAGCGGGAGAGGAAAAGGGAAGCAGCGGTTCGGGGACAGAG
>PVKE010049714.1:0-11175 GCA_004027555.1 Craseonycteris thonglongyai | reverse complement strand
TGTGTGTGTGTGTGTGTGTGTGTGTGTGTGTGTGTGTGTGTGTGTGTATAATCATACCATATTTGCATAGGAAACCTACTTTTATTCAAATTTCTAAGTCATACAATAAAACGTTTTTAGTAATTCTAGGTATTTAAAAATAAGGAAAAGTCACTTTGACATAAAATTGACCTAGATAGGGGAAGCTGGGAGGCTCAACAGTTTGAGCGCTTGCTTTGCAGCCCTGGGGACCAAGGATCGAATCCTGGCCCATATGGACCCATAAGCTGAACTGGCGTGTGCTTCCCATGCAGGAGGCCCCCAGCTCAGTTCCTGCCCTGTACGGCCCTGCCCACCAGTGTGGAATGAAACCATGGCAAAAGTTGATGTATGACTGTGGAGACTGATTTGGGCCCTCCCCCTCTGTCTCTGTCAAAAACAATAAAATAAATATTTTTTTAAATTGACCTATAAAAAGGAGACCTGCATAATGTGTTTTAAAATGAGACAGAAATAGAAATATCTTTGATATTAAAAATAATTCTATATAATTTTATGTATTCTGAATGAATATGTTTGTTTTGTACCCTCTTTCTGTACAAACTTTTATTGCTTTGCTTGCCCTCATTTTAGATTCCTCTTTTAATTTTGATATCTCTGAATTTTTAGTCTGGTGAAAGCTGGCAATGTTTCTGTGCTGTGAAGTCTTATTAGTGAGTCAGCTAATTACATGGCACTGTCATGAGTATGGCAGTCACTGAGCTGCCAGCTATGCTTACCAGGGAGAAGGGAGATTTAAGATAATATACTCCCTATGCTCTATAATGAAAATTTCTTCTAAAAAAAAGATGATTTCACATTGATTTCTGACTTATGGACCAATTATTTTGTAATTTATAGTTGAATATATTTAAAACTGGGTTCAAGGATATAATACTTATAAATGGCATCCAAAAATAACTCCATAAAAGATTTAGTGTATTAGGTTTATTCTCTTTTCCACTCCTAAACCTTTTCAAAGCAGTAAAAATAGTTTTCATTCATTTTTTTCTTTTACTCTCACTCAGGGGGTTGCCAAAACTAAAGTAGTTATTATAGAAAGGCAAAAGCCAAGAAAATAAGTAGTATACTAATAGATTATCCTAGGTACAGCATAAATGGCTATGTAAAATTGGTATCTCTGAAAGTATCAGTTGATTAAAATGGATTTGCATTTTTAATCTTAGACAGTTCCCTTGTAGGTATGAACTATGCCTAGCATAATGTGTTTACTATATAACTTACAGCAGTCATCAATTTGATTATTATTAAGTGATCCATATGGCTGATGATATAGTGATTTGTAAATTTGCTGAGATACAATTTGAGTAGTTGTATAACAAAGCTGATGAGAAGAGTAGGTTCCTTAGCTGATCAGACAGCTCAGCAGATAGCCAGGAACCACATCTTTACTCAACCTTGTTGCTAGGTTTTGCTTATTGTGGCATATGCAATTCAGGATGAAAATTATATACTATAGTTGAATGTTTTAATTAGGCAATTCAAAGTAGTCTGAGGATTATCTAGAGATAATCAGTGGTATAGTGTGATGTGTATGTGAGTGTAGATGTGTTTTCCTCATCCTAGAGTATGTCTTATGTATTTGTGAGTAGCAAATTTCAGTAGAAAAATTATGAACTAGAATGTATAAAAGAAAATAGGACACTACATTATCAAAACTTGAAATATCTTGTTGAAAGATAAACCAACAGAATCTAAAATACTGCCACATTAAACTAGGAGTGCATAAAAACTTTCAAAATACCATAATTATAGACTTAATCTCTGTGATTGTACCAGGCTTATTATTCTCTAATTCCTGCCTATATCTTGCCCTTTCATTATCTCACCACACAAGTAAATGTTGCAACTCTTTGTCCCTTATCTACATAATTGCCCAAAAGGCACAGATCAGTCCAAATGGGCTTCAACCATAAGGCCCTTAATGATAGATAGCCATTTATGCTGGTTCTGTTCTATTTGATGCATTCCTTCTGTTCTATTTGATGCATTCCTAACTGTATAGATAGAGCATTGAATAAACCAATTCCATTGGTCACTTTAATCTTGCCTTAGCTCTAAACCATAACTGTATTTCACCCAACAATAAAAACTGAATTTTAATTAAGCTACACATACCTGGAAAAATAGGTAGAGATTCATTCAGTTTCTCTTTAGTATGATTATTATTCTTTGGGTATTAATTATACCAGAGTATGCCAATTTTTATGCTTTCTCATGTTATAGCATTTTATTACTAGAGTGCATTTAATCACTCTTTATAATCTGTTAATAAATGTGATCATTGCATTACTATTTTTATTTTTCCTGTACATAACATTCTGACTTAAAATATAGAGGTATTTCTGAACTTAATCTAATTTTAAATCTGAGACCCTTTACTCCTCACCCAAAATGATATTAGAACTCTAAGAATTAATAAAAATGTAATATCTCTACTTTTAAATAAGATTCTCATATCCACCTCCTTTATTTTCTAGTTTTTCAATAAAATAAATGGTACTGCTTTTAGTAAAATACACTACATACATACATCATATACTTTCTATCTTAAAAGGAGATATGCACATTTTTTAAAAGTCTAAGCTATTTTCACTTCAACAAGAGTTCTGAGCCTGATTTTCTATCAAAAATGCTGGATTCTTTATAAATTAGTGTTACTATTGAGCCTTTTTTTTCATCTTAAGTTCGTGTTCTTTGTTTAGTTTCTTTATTTTTAAGGTTGCTCTCCCCCCACCTCCCATTCCCATTGTTTAAGCTTCCTAGTTATTTGGCATTAATTATCATTGTTCCACAGTACAGCAAAATAATGGTTCTACCCAAAATATCTTACAGTGTAAAAGCAGTAGAAAAACGAGTGCTTCTGCTGCTTTCAATGTTGAAGGCGTAAATGCCAGGTAGTGAGTGAAGCCTTGTTCTTATAAATATCACCATATCTTATGTCTCAGAGTCTTTGGAAAACCTATTTGCCAGCAATCTATCACAGACTTGAAAATTACAGATTTTTATAAAAAATTTTTATCTATTCATACTTAACAGCAAGTACATTATTCTATACAAAATGATGTCAGAATTTACAAACCTATGGTAATATTGGGTAATGATCTCCAAAGAACATATCTCACATTCACAGGACTCAGGATTGACTTTTTAACAAGGACCACAGATGATTGTAGGTTTGTTTGTTTTTTATCTCCACTGTGAGTTACATTAAATATATAATATGAATTATAAGTCCTGCAGTTGAACAAAAATATTGTTACACAAAAAGTATTAACCTACACTTGTTAAAAGCTAAAATGTGGCATATTGAATTTTTTGAGTTTATTTAGAACAAATTTTAATTCAAATCAGGCAGCACCAAGTCTAGCAACAGAAAGGAGCTCCATGGAGCTGTACAAAATCAGAGACTTTTATAGACACAAGGGAGTGGAAACAAGATAGTTATACTTACTATGAAGGAAGGAAGGAAGGAAGGAAGGAAGGAAGGAAGGAAGGAAGGAAGGAAGGAAGGAAGGAAGGAAGGAAGGGAGGAAAGAAGGAAGCAAGCAAGCAAGCAAGCAAGCATGCATGCATGTTGGGTATTGAAAGGTTACGTTCCTTTAGGAATGGCAGGGGTCGGTCAGGCAGATTACCTCACTAGTGCTGATCAGGTGGTTCTTATTTGGTGGGTTTAAGTTAAGAGTCCATTTCTGAGAGGGCTGAAACTAAGTGAAGGCTGGGTTTGGTGACGTACTTAGCACAAGTGATTTCATTTGGGGCATGGAATTTTTTAACTCTCTGCTTTTGATCAGACTCTCAGCCTAAATGAAACACTTTATCAAATATTTAAGGCATTGGTGCTACTCCCAGTTACCTAGTTTTGGAGTTCTTGCAGTCTTTGCTAAATCTGTGTGGTATTTACAGGTCACAGCTTCAGGTTCACATTCTTTAAGCTGGTCATTCTCTTCATACTTTTTTTTTTTTTTAATTCTGTTCTTAGGGAGATAATTTGCTTGGTGTTTAATGGCTGCAAACATGCATTTAAAGCCTTTGAGATCATATAGCACCCCAGGAAGACTACTATGGACAGAATAAGCAGGATTGTTCCCAATGTTTGGAAAACACTTTGTAGCCGTGGTCCCCATTCCCCAAACTCAAACCTATCAGACTCAAAAAAGTCTGAGAAAGACCCTATTGAAGGAGTCACTTTCTTAAGCTAATGGGCTTGTTCCATGACCTTACATTGCTGAGTATCAACTTCCCCTGAAGTGTTCATCTAAAGGCAGCCAGTGGTATCAGCCACAACACAAACACCTCTTTCAGCTAAAAGATAATCAAGGGTAATCCTATTATCAAGAACAACCTCTGCCAGAGAATCTAGAGATGCTCATTAGCAGCTATTGCTTCAGCAACAGATTCTGCACTATCTTCAAGAGTTAAGAAGAGGTTCCAGATCAGAGACTCATCTTCACTTCCTCCTAACCAAGGGAGTAAGGATCTGCCAAAGAAAACAAATTTCAAAATATGCATGCCTCCTGTAATTCCCTTTGAGCCTATGGCTTGGGATCAGAAAGGTGACAGACACAGAGGCCAGTAAAATGTAAGGGTCTGCAAACTGCACAGTTGGTTTTCTTCTGGTTATCCTTGCCTTGTGTACCTTTTTTTGTACAAAACCTGGATGTAAAGTTCCCTGGGTTTGGGGTTGTTAACCAGAGGCAGGGAAATTGTCCCCTAGGGTTAGAAGACCTGATATGATAAAGAGGAGGTTGAGATTTTTTCAGAAGAAACTGAGGTATTGCAAATGAGGCAGAAATCTGTGACAAATAGAACTCCAGGATCGCCAGCATTGTGGCAAATCCAACAGTCATTTGGAGGTTGGCTCACCATACCTCCATATTTGCAATGGCCTCAGATGTGAACAGTGGCATTATCTTTCAGGTCAGAGCAAGGCAAAGGTAGACAAGAGAATCAATCATAAAGGCATTCATGAAGTAAGAATTAGGAAAAGGAAGTTAAGAGAGGAAAGAAGGAATGGAAAGAAATGTTATTGATCTGATGTCTTGGAAGAAAGCAATCTACATCAATGCCGGCTACTTCTCTTCCTAGTCAATTTGATTTCGAGATCTCCATTGTTTGCACTGGACCAGATGTCAGGTGGGACCTTCTTCTTGTAAAATATGGACCCAGGTTTTGACACCTTGGAACTTGACAGAGGTGTCAGTTGTCAAGAGTACTTGCCAGGGTCCTTTCCATGAATCTTACTTTTGCAAACATAAAACAATAACTATAAATGACAAAAGACTTCAAAATGTAGATGGTTGAAAATTTGATGAGAGCTTATTATAATGGAATTGAGGAGTAAATTTGGTTACATCTGTGACATACAAAATTTACATAATAACTGGGATAATGACTAATAACGTACCAAGACAAACAAGATTTTTAGGAATTTCATATACGTAATTTCTAGAGCACATATTAATAAAATGCATATATTTACAAGTATAACCTAAGAAAGTTTATCATTACCTACTTAAAAAGCTTTCCACATAATTTAACGTACCAAATAAATCTTGTTTAACATCTGTTTTATGATGTGAGAGACAAATTATTTGAGATTTTCCAGAGACCCTCTGAGATATCTTAAAGTTAGTTTGAGATCAGAAAGACTCCATTTAGAATTTTATTTTGAGAAAATGTCAAAAGGATTAAATGTTTGATTGATTAGAATTATAGATAATTGTGAAATAAAACGTAATTATCTATTTAACCTAAATGACAGCAGAAGTTGTTAAAAGCAAATACAGAAAGTTACATAGTTGTCAACAAAACTTAGCTCAATTAATATTAAGAGTGGGTCTTCTTAAGTAAAGACCGGATTAAGAGAACATGAAGCACAGTATGTTATTTTGGTAAGGCACAAAATCTTTACTATCTAGACATGTTACTTAAAGAATAAAGAGAAACCTAAAGAATAAAGAGAAATCTAACATTGAAAAAACCTTCATTTACAATTTTTTGTTAAGAGCAGACCAATAATTTATACAAACTTTGTCCCTTTAACAGAGAAAACAAAGTTCTAATTTTTAACAGGGTCATTTTGATATTGACTCATTTTTAAAACCTTAAATTCATTACAATTTTAGCTAGCTTGATCATATATAAAATTCCTTTTCCACAAACCATCTACAACTTTTTTTATGTCCATTCAGATTTTGTCCTATGTTTTTTTCTTTCTCATTCTGGAACAATCATTTTAATTTTCCTACATACTTTTTATACACAGTTGTTTCCTTTCACCTTCTTATTACTAAGTAGTTTTAATTACATATATTGATTAGAATTCTTAACCCTGCAAATTCTAATTCCTAGTAAAAGCTACGAAATAAGTAATGAGGACTGTTTGTTATACTAGCATTCTGTGTCATGACAAATTTATAAATACATTTATTAATCTCTAGAAGCATATTATTGTTCAATAAATTTTCCAAAGTGGCACAAAACATGCTTACTAATAGACCCAAATAGCTTTAGCTCATCTGTAAAAAGAATCCAAAAATAAATAAGCCTATGAGCAGTAATTAATATTTCAGTATTTTATCTTATGTGGAAATGATCTAGATATTTAATTAATATTCATCATTTAACTTATCTCAGTATAACTTTAAGATTTGAAGTTATGAAAAGATTTTGGAAACTACTTTTATTGAAAAGTGTGTTATAAACATTTATCTTACAACTATTTACTTGTTCTTAATTATGATTAGTCATGCAAAATTATACAAACCATTAAACTAACCATCATTTTAAATTGACAAATTCTATAATAGAGACAACATGAGTTCATTTGACTTTTAATAAGCCTAAATAGATTAGAATGATCATAATTAAATGCAATGCTTTTAAAGACATTCCTGTTTTAATTAAACCAGCAAACTTAAACTAGCTTTTATTTACTGAAGATTATCATAGATTACATGAATTTAAAAAACTTTTGGGTTTATATTTCTGAGAGTAAACTTGATTTATATAAATGTTCACTTGTCTTTAAGCCAATTGAATAGAGCTCTTTACAAATTAATTTTGTCAGTACCGTCCAAAGGTAGGAAAAATGTCACACATTTATAACATACATACATAAACATACAGAGTTACACCTTAACAGCTTTTGTTTTATTATTTTAGCAGTGAACAGGTATGATAATGTAACACATTAGTTTTGAAAGAACAGTTGGATTTAAATAGTATTTCTGGCAGATGGAATAAGTAAGTTAAGGTTACCTGCTCAGATGGCTAATGCTTTTTATTAATATCTGTAAAATAAAATTTTTTCATAAGCCTAGTTTTAAAAGTAACTTTTTTTTTTTTCCTTCTGATAAAAATTACCTTGGTTCTTAGAGAAGACCAGATAGAATACTTACACCTCAAGTTCCACCTAAAAAACATTTGTTCCCTAAATCCAGGTATTTTACAATATCTGCAAACCTTTTGAAGTAAATAGGGAAAGTTTCAAGACTGGTTAAGAAAAAAAAAAAAAAAAGGATAGGTGGGCTTTAAATTGTTTCCAGAGTTGCATTTCTATTCTGTTCTGTTTGTAAGACAAATACAGTTTTTATTTGTTTGTTTGTTTGTTTGTTTTAATATTTGTTTGACAGAGTGACAGAAGTGGGAGGGCCCAGAGCAGTCTCCATATTTGTACATCCTTAGTTTTTTATATAGTTTCATTCCACACAGGTGAGCACGGAGCTGCACAGGACAGGAACAGAACTGGGGGCCTCTCGCATGGGAAGCACACCCCAGTTCAGCATATAGGTCCTCACGGGGTGAGGCCAGGACTCAATCTTCAGACCCCAGGGCTACAAGATGAACGCTCAACCCACTGAACCATCCCAGCATCCCCTAGACAAATACAGTTTTTAATTTCTCAAACAATTGTGTTGCAAATTGAAAGATATCAAGAGGCCAAAACACCCATCCAAATATATTATTCTCAATTTGCTTCTTTAAATTAGGGAAATCTTCAAGATAGAAATCAAAAACTCCTATGTTCAACATTTAGAGTTGTCTTGGAGTGTTTCAGTAAATACTTCCAAGAGACTTTGAAATGTCTTTCTCTGGGTACATTTTAAGCTTTTCTCTGGGTATGTTTTAGCTTATGGGGGAAGGTGTAAAAAAAAAAAAGGTTTATATTAGGCTTTGAATATAAGCTTTCAATTTGGCCCACTTCTGACCATTATAGCTATTAAAAAAAAAATCCTTTTGCATATCTTGTGAAGTTTTAATCAGGACAAACAATAACTATTCCTAGCAGCACCAAACAACTCCATGGAAGCAAGAGGTATGTCCAAAAAAGGTTCAAAAAGATACTGTTCTCCCAAGAACAAGAGCCACTCCTTAAGATAGCCAAAAGAAAGAAAAACTCAGACAGTTCCCCTGAGAGTTGGCAACAATCAGTTGGACCCTTGGTCATCAATGGAGTGCAACCCACATTTCTGTCTGGCCATAGTTTGAGGGCCTCCATACTGACTGTTGCCAAGCCAAATTCTCAGGATAAAAATATGAGAGAACCAAGAAGGCAACAGCTAGCTACCCCTGGGGGACAACCAATGGTTACTCAAAGCAAAAATTACTAGTCACAATTCAAAGATATAATACTTAAAAATGTTTTTTGTCTGCCAATCTAAATTTGGAGAATAAGGGACAGTGTGAAATTTTACCTGCCACTCTTAACCAGGCACCACAGGTAAAGATCCAGGAGAACTGACTTTGGTAAAAATTCTTACCATTTGAGGACTTTTGACATTTTCCCCAGAATTCCACCTGCAGGCTCTGAAGCGAGTGGGTTGTCACAGCAGTTCTCATGCTAGTCACCAGAAACTGTAGAGGAGGAAAAATAATTTTCCCTCAATACTTTCTGGTGAGTTCTTGGCTGGGATCCCTTTTTCTCTAGTGTACCTCTTAAATAGAAAAGCTTATCTAGGTTAAAACATCTCTACTCTGGCCTATGTAATTCAAAATTGTAGTTGGACAGACTAACCTGCTTGTTCTTTGCATATGCCTGTTAGCCATCTATATGTCTTCTTCAGAGAAATGTCTTCTGCCCTTTTGATTAGACTGTTTATTTATGTTATTGAGTTGTGTGAGTTGTATATTTTGAATATCAATCACGTATCTTATATATCATTTTCAAATATAGTTTCCTGTTTCATAGGTTGTCTTCTTATTGTGCTTGTTTCCTTTGCTGTGCAGAAGCTTTTTAGTTTGATCAAGCCCCATTTGTTTGCTTTTGTTTTCTCTTGCTCAAGGGGTCAGATCCAAAAAAGATAATATTTAGACTAATGTCAAATAATTTACTACTTATGCTATTTTTCAAGGAGTCTCATGGCTTCGGGGTCTACATTTTTTTTCACCCAAGACCTCATACTGGACCTAGTCTAGTTTAAGTCAAACCCAGTGTGAACCTGGATCCAGTCTGGATTTTAAGCCAGACCTAGTCCAGCTTGGTCAGGTTTCTGGGCCTAGTCCAAAAAATGAAATGCTCAAATAAAGTGTGAAAGCTCAGAATGCTAACACTGTAGAGCTAGGCTCTGAAAGGCACTCACTGAGCACCTCCAGAAAATGCAAGAAAGCAGCAGGTTCAGCGACCTAAAGAGGTGCTTATGCTTGGTTGCTCATTGCTCCTGGGTACTTTCCTAAGTCACTGGAGTGCCCTCTTTTGACATCAGAGCTGTTAAAATAAACTGAGGCCTATTAAATATTTTAAGAAATCATTTGAGCAACAAAAAAAAACCCGATGTGAATTAGGCAGCATCTAGTTTAATGGGCAAAAAGGAGGTCTGAGGAGCTATATAAAATGAAAGACTTATTAGAAAGAAGGGAACAAGAACAAGAAATTACATTAGGGAAAAAAATGCATTGGTTATTGACAGGTTACTTTCCTTTAGGTGATAGCAGGGGTTTATCTTGCAAATTACCTAACTAGTGCTGATTTATGTCATTTTTCAACTAGTGCTGATTTATATCATTTTTCACAATCTTTTCAGATCATGGCCTAGATTCTTTGTATAAAGATGATATTCTAATTTTATCTTTTTCCTTGGCTAGATTATACCTATAAAGGAAAACCTGCATCAAATATTGTTTACCCTAAGATACATTTTGTAGAGGGACGGAAAGATACATGGTTGGTTTTTCTTAGATTACCATATTTTTCCATGTATAAGATGAAAGACTTTTCTGATGAAGACTTTTCTAAACCAATTATTAAGAAATCAATACATGGTTACTCCCATGTATAAGATGACCCCAAGTTTTTGGTATAACAATTTTAGACAAAAGAATTACCTTATACATGGAAAAATGCAGTACATTACTCCTCATCAATTGAAGTTCTCATTTCTTCCATAAAATAATTCATCTCTTCCCTATGCTGTGCCTTTCACATCTTGTAGCTTCCCATTCTGATCCTGTAGCAAACTTTAACGATGATTTAGGGACAACAGGCTATATATGAGGGTTAGGATGAGATAGTGAAATTATATTTATCACTGGCCTGGGTGGAAAATAGGAAATTGAGTATTAGTTATCCCTATTCTTAAAGGATTTTGACTCCTTATGCTGTAAAAATCATCGTGGCAATTGGCCTGCCTTTTATAGCTACTTACTGTCTCCACTAGTTCCTTGACCCTGACTCTCCTCTACCTGGCCTTCAGGGTGGTTTTTTTTACACACAGGTGATTCATGTTGGTTTCCCTTCTGGATAAACTTTATACTATAACAGATGCAAGGGCCCCATAGATGTTTGTGATTAGACTTCTTTGGTGCATTTTTAGAAATCAAGTTATGAATATTTGGTTTATCAGGAATAGACCAGCATCATCAAGGACACGATAGGATAGGGATGTCCTTTTTCTCAGTTACTTCAGTCTATAGGTAATTCAATTAAAGAATACATTTTGAATGCCAAATCTCTTTTGGAGGAGCTCAGGATAGTGGAGGGTGACCAGACGTCCCGCTTTTGGCGGGACACTCCCGATTTTTAACAACTTGTCCTGCGTCCTGCGGCGTTTTAAAAAAGTCCCGATTTTTGGAAAGAATGCACGACAAGCTAGGGAACGGCGGGAGATAAACCAAATTTTTAATCAAGAACACCCC
>PVKE010049713.1:0-11177 GCA_004027555.1 Craseonycteris thonglongyai | reverse complement strand
GGTAGAGGGAGCAGATACCGGTAAGTGAGTAATTGTGCTAAATTAAGCTTTCTCTTGCTTATGGAGACCCCAGGAGCTTTGCCCTTCTTTAAAGTTCCTGGGTTGGGGTTCTAGCAAGCTGAGTGGGAGGGAGCAAGGGCTTCTGTGTGCCTTCTGTGCTTCAGCCAGCTGATGCTCAGGCATGAGGTTCAGGATGCAGAGCCAGTCTTTCTTCCACATACTTGGCTGCAAGAGTAAATAGTCCTGCTACTTATCATGTAACCTGGGGAAAGTAAGTTCTGTCAGCCTCGTCTATAAAATGAAGGCAACTAATGGCATCTTTCTCATAGAGGGTGAGGAGGCAGTATTTGGCAGAGTGAGCACCCACTATGTTTCTGCTGTAATTGTAATCATTATGTAAAATTCACATCTTGTCTTGTGTATGTTAATAAATCACTCGTTCAAGATTTTTCATACTTTCATGATTACTATATACTCTTTTCACAATGTGTCCTTTCAGTATTTCTCACTCATTTAGTCATTCATTCACTGAGTTTGTATTTATCAAGCACATACTTCCCGCAAGGTACATTGATTATTTCTTTCTGCTCAGGTTACGATGAGTGGTTCATTTCTCAGACTTGACATTATGGCATCCAGATCTCCCGTTTGCTGAGCATCTATGTCAGTGGAGTTGCTCACCTGGGGGTTAGTGTCTAAAGTCAGAGCATATGGAAAACATTGCCCTTGAAATCTGAAATCGTCTATCAATGTCTACATTAGGCAGTCATGAAACTTTATGTGAAGAGCCATTTAGTAAATATTTTAGGCCTTGCAGGCAATTTATGGTCTCTGTCACATAGTCTTCCATTTCTTTTTAATACCCTTTAAAATGTCAAAACCATTCTCAGCTCTGAGCTGTTGAAAACCAGGCTTTTGTCTCCACCAGGGATGTCTAACCTCTTGGCTTCCCTGGGCCACATTGGAAGAGGAGGGGTTGTCTTGGGCCACACGTGGGATGCCCTGACACTGGTGATAGCTGATGAGCTAGGAGAAGGCTCACAAAGAAATCTCCCAATTTAAGTTTTGGGAAAGTTTGCAAGTTTGTGTTGGCCACATTCAAGGCCATCCTAGTCCGTATGCGGCCCGCGGACCACAGGTTGGACAAGCTTGGTCTACATGAACAGCCTGTGGTAGGCCGTCTCTGGGACAGCCCCATTGATCCCCGCCTCCTGGTGGACCAGTAGGTGCGTATGGCAGAAGCGATAGATGGTATGTTCATTTTGATTTGGGGTGGGACTGCCTTCCTGTCTCTCTCGTGGCCTCGTCTCTGGGGGAGACCAGCTGCCCTGTGATGAGCACACAGAATGAGGAGCTGGGGCTTCCTGCTAGCAGCATGGGCGGGGTGAGCCTGGAAACAGCTCCTCCAGCCCTCGTCAAGCCTTGGCCACAGCTGAAGTTCAGCTTCATCAGAGACCCTGAGCCAGATCCACCCGGCTAGTTCTAAAATCCCCAGCAGTGAAAGGGGGCACAGTGAGGAATTCTAAAGAATGCCTACTTGCTTGTAGAGTTTAATCAGTTCCTTTTTAATATCAAGTGTATATATCACTTATCCATGTCAACAGAACTGTCTATGGACAGGTTGGTTAAGTGACCTGAGAGTAGAAGTGGGCGGGCCCAGACGTTGATGTGACTGCTAAATTCCCACAACCACTCTCACAAAGGTCACTGTGGGGGCTAAACGTCCAGTCTGATCCGCTTGCTCCGAACCCCTTCCAGGCCTTGCCTAGTGCTCGTGAGGGTGCTGCTGTGACACAGCACACTGTGGCCTGTAGAGGTTCTGCTCCCACTGCACAGCGCCAGGTGGCTTCTCTCTTCTCCAGCTCTGCACAGAGGACCTTCTGTGCTTCATGGCTCGTCCGTGGGCAGCTGGCCGTTGACCTTTGTCGTGTGGCCTGCCTTGGAATGATGAGCTGGGCCAGTTGGTTCTGGCTCAGGAATTTGAACTCAGAGGGGACTTAGAGAGAGAGACTCATCACGGTGGGCATCTGAGTAAAGAGGCTCACAGGCTCTGAGTAGGCAGCCATGATGTGCTCCCAAATTATGAGGGAGTAGTAACTCAGAAGAAGCATGTTCATGCATTTAGTCACAAACAGTAATTGTTTTCTTCACTTTGGTTACAGGGCCCCATCCTCACGGGACTTACATTTCTAGTATGGGAAATAGACAGTAAACACTATACATTAATGAATTACAAAGAACAGAAGAAGGTGGTAGTGCTGTGAGAAGCAGAATCAGGGCATCAGGAGCTCCAGGCCCACGGGGTCAGAGTGCAGAGGTAAACAGGGCACATGGATGGCCTCATTGAGAAGGTAAGGGAGTTGGCCAAGCCGCTGAGGAAGGAACATTCCAGGGGGATTGGGGAATAGTGAGGAGGCTGGTGGGAGCAGAGACAGCAGTCGTCCTCTCAGGCCTTGAGGACCATCGTCAGAGCTTTGCCTCTTGTCAAGAGAGAGATGGGCAGTTGTCTGACTTGAGTGTTACTGAGATCACTGTTGTATACACCAGGGAGTGAGGGGGAGCCAGGCCAGAGGCTGGAAGCCCCGCAGGGAGCCAACGCAGTAATCCAGGGAGGTGCTGTGCAGGGGATGGGAAGTCGGTGGTCCTGATCGCGCTTTGAAGATTAGAGCTGCAGGATTTCCTGACTGCTGGGATGAGGCTAGTAGGAGAGAAAGAGGAGTCAAGGATGATGTCAGAGTTTTGGCCTGCTCATTTATCTACCTGTAAGGCTTGAAGTTGCCATCAACTCAAATGGGGAAGACTGGGGGGAGATTAGGAGTTCAAATACAAGTGCCTGTTATATCCAAGTGGAAATGCTGAGTGGTCTTGAAGGGAGAAAGATCTGGACTAGAGCTACACATTTGGGAGTCATGGTGTAAAGACTGTAGTTGTAGATGTCAGTGGATGAGCTCCCTGTGGGTGTGGCCTTGATGGACAGAGAAGCTGGGACATGGAGAGGTGGAGGAGGGCTGCTTCTGAGTGCCGCCTTTAGTTCTTACCCTTCCTGGCAGTGGCATGCTTCTCTTTCCTTGGGTTGCGAGGAGTTTCTTTGCATTCTTATTTACCTTAAACCTTCCTTTTCACTTGAACATGTTTTCTTTGGGTATCTATGTCTTGCTACCAAATTGAGCCATGGCTGAAATGGTGGTATCATTCCCCTTTATAGATAGGAACCACATTCAAGGTGTAACCTTGGTCAAGGTTATACCAGTGACCTTGCTAGGATTAGTGTTCACATCCCTCTGGCTCCAAAGTGTGTGGGATCCCATTCTCCTTCCTGAGCTGTGGGTGGGTTTTGTGCTTGGGTAGGGAATTACTGTAATTTGAATGGTTTAAATTGTCTCATGCAAATTAGGAGATGGGATGAGGCCCCCATGACTGAGACAATCATTGGCTTGAGTTTTAAATCTCAGTGGTCCCAGTGCAGTGAAAGAAACTGAAGTGTTGTGTGCGTAGTTCATTGATTAATTTCTTTTTTCATTTTCTAACAATAAATATCTGAGCACCTGCTATATAGTATATATCAGATACTGTTAGGCACAGATCTTTTCAAACCCCAGTTCCTCATCTGAACCACAGAACACAGACTTATTTGAGTGATTATTTTCTAAGATCTTTCAGGGATGGTACATTGCTGGAGTCATTTTAGATACATAAGAGAGAAGTTAGTTCATTACATCCAGTGGATGCCTTAGGGTCATAGACTTCATTCTCTCCTGTAACCCTCCTTAGTTGAGAAAGGTAGAAACCAAAATACCCCCAAGTGGATATGTAGTTACAGACTGATAAATGCTATGAAAGATCAGAGCTGCGATGGGAAGGGTTGACCAGGTGAAGTGAAGGGGCCTGTGGGAAGGGGTGCAGCACTGTCTAGGTGAGGAAATAATATGGGGGTAAGAGGGGCACTCAGTGGGAGATGACTTGTACCTGTCTTGTCAAAGTCTTGAGTTTAAGAGCATTGACAAGCTGAAAAACCATTAAATATTTTACGTGGGGTGTGTGTATAAGAGATCGTATTTGTGCTTTGAAAGATCACTCTAACTTCAGTGGAAGAGTGCACTAGAGAAGGCAAAAATGGACTCGGAGTTTGAGTTACTCATCCCGGCGGATGTGACAGCATGGATGAGGGTGGTGGCAGTGGGGCAGATTCACTGGATATTTGGAAGGTAAAGTGGACAGAACTTGGTAACGGATGGGATCTGAGGGATAATGGGATAAAGCAGGTAAGGATGACGACAGGTTGGTGGCTTATGTTATGGAGTGGTCACTGTCCACTGAGAGAAGTACAGGAGAAAGCTTGTGGTTTATTTGGCTTATAGCAGTGAATTGTGGTTATTTCAGGGCTTTTTCTATTTTTATCAACCACAGGACTCAAAACTTGATTGCTGGTATTCACAAACTTAGAATAATTGACTGAGTTCTCCCTGAAGTTCTTAACTTGTGGGGTTGGGGAGTTTTTACAGGGCATAACTTAAAGGGACAGTGCTCCAAGTCCATCTTTTTTTTTTCCCCAAAGGTTTATTTTATGGTTTTCAACAGAGACAGAGAGAAGGGGGAGGGCCCAGAGCAGTCTCCATAGCTGTATGCCATCAGTTTTCGATATGGTTTCATTCCACACAGGTGGGTGGGGGCTGCACAGGGTGGGAACTGGGCTGGGGGTTTCCCGCATGGGAGGCACACCCCCTTGATCCAGGGGCTGCATGGTGGGGGTGGGGGGGAGGACTGAACTGGGGCCTCCCACATGGGAAGCACACCCCAGTTTATCATATGGGTCCACAGATAACTGCACGTGTCTTGACTTTCAAAAGGGGTAAGAGACCTGACTGTGACTCATTTTAATTTCCTTTCATAGGCAATTGGGCTGCTAGTGAGATTGTTTTCTATTAGGAAGTCCTAGGAAGCCTCCAGCCATGAGTGATTCACAGAATTTATCAGAAACTACCATGTTAAGTGTGCTTACGTGACAGCTAACATTTTCAACAAGCAGTCAGCAGGGTGCTTTTATCACCCAGCAATGGGGACCTGTGAGGATCAAGATTGACAAGTTAATTTTATATTTATATGAAAACGAATTTCTTTTAAAGCACAGGATGGAAAATCCTGGGCTGGATGGCATTGAGGGAGGGAGACAGTCTCCTGCTTGGCATTAAGTATTTGCCAACAACATTTAAACTTGTCCTTGGCACCAACCTTGGAGCTGGGCAAACTTTGAGTTCTGAAAAGGGTGACAGGAAGCTGGTTGTATACAAACGGCTGGAGTCCTTCCTGTGTCTTCATTGCTTCTTCCAATTAAGAAAAAGCTGGGGACCAGTTTATACGTGAGGCATTTTTAGAAAATGAAAGGAAACATACTCAATGGAGAACAACAGGCTTATGGGACGGGCAGGATGGAATTCCCTATGTAAGTTACTATTCATTGGCCTCTCAGTAATTATTGATTTAATAATTGAAGCCAGTGGCTAGCAATTTGATTTAACGTAACCGATATTATTAGTAATTTTACTATCTTTGTTTGGTTTTGAACCTCAGTGGTTGAAATGTTTGGCTTATTTTATGTCTTTCTTTCACCAGAATACCATTCATAGTTTGCCTAATTATAGTGCAGCTATGTAATTACATTTAAGTACAGTGAATGAGAAGTATCTGGGGCTGAGAAAGCATGTGATGCAGCCTAATCTTTTACTTCATTCAACAACTATTAGTGAGGACTTTCTGTGTGTCTGGCACTGGGGTAGGCACTGGGAATACAGCAAGGAGTTAAATAGAGCTGTGCCTCTCACTGCCTCATGGGAAAAGAGCGGCAGCAAACTTCACCTGCAATGCAGAGGGCTGGGTTTACGAGTATGCAAGGTCTCTGACCTAGTTCCCTGGCCTAGGGGGTCAAGGAAGGTCTAGGAAAAAACAGTTACTTCAGCAGAAGGAGCCAAGCATATTCTGGATTGTCTGGATGGCGACTTTGCTTTGATTTCAGGGCTGGTTTGACCACTGTTTTTGCTGAAGCCCGGTTGTATAGAGGAGTTTCATTTTATGCAGGCATGGGGCTTGGGTTTGAATAAAAGTACATACGGTAACAATTGTGTATGGTCAAAATGACCCTTGAAAATTCCTGTTGTAAACGAAGTCAGATTTCCTTTCAGCACTGAAACAGAATACTGTTTGGTTGACAAACCACCACCCGAAGGCCAATTCCACTGGCTCCCTGTTTTTATAACTAAAGTTTTATTGGAATATAGCCACATCCATCATTTACATATAGTCTACGTTGCTTTCTCACTAATATAGCAGTTGAACAGTAACTATGTCCCCACAAAGCTGAAAATATTTACTCTCTTGCCCTTTAAAGAAAAAGTTTGCTGACCCCTGCTTTAGAGCAAACACAGGAGTTAGTTTTATATACTGTGTTGTAAAAAGAAAATTGTTATTATTAAATGCTAGAATTCTGTAAGTGAACTGAGATCTTCCCACCACAGGAGGCAAGAAAGAAGTAAGGAAGCAGTCATTTACCCTCTCATCTTACTTTCACCTGGGGCCATGTGCTCATTAACGAAGGAGCTTGGTTAGCCTAAAGTACTTACCCTCTCCCTCCCCATTCTGTCTCTCTGTTTTTCAAGTGTCGGTAATTGAATCCATCTGAGGTTAATGGAGTCCATCATGTACTATTTGTACTTCAGCTGTGGACTGATGAGACGAGAACAGGTAGACTTAACATGCGGTTGCTGCTTTTCTACTGCCTAAAAGCTAAGATGATGGCACAGTGACTTCAGTAGAGAAAAGTGGTAAGAATGTTACAAGACTTGCACTTGACAGTTAAGCATCCTGGATCTGAAATACTTGCCTGGCACGCTCCACGTATGTTAGCATTGTAACTGGTGATGAAGTCTCAAGAAACCATTGTCCATATGTTTCACCGAGGCTGTTCATCTAAATGCTTTGTTTTATTTTCATTGAACTATAAGTTTTATTTTATAGTTGTACAGGAGCTATAAACATGTGGCAGACAGACTTTCAGGTGGTCTTCCTGATTGCTGTCTCCTGGTATGTATACCTTTGTCAGTCCTTGTGTGTGGACAGACCCATGACTCACTTTTAACCAACAGAACATGGCAAATGTGATGGGATGTCACTCCCCTGATTGTGTTTTGGTATGTGAGACTGTCTTGCTAGCAGACACACTCTGGAGACATTCTCTCTTGCTAGTTTAGGAGAAGTAAGAGGCTCCCTGGGTCAAGACGCTGAGGGGAGCCTCCAGCCTACAACCAGCATGATGCCAGGACCCTTCATATCATAGCTGCAACTCCTTAACTCTGCCAGCCATGTGAGAGTGCTTGGATACACAGACTGTTCCCTGGTCAGGCCTGCATGTGACAGACACACCAGCCCTGCCAACAGCATGATTGCAGCCTTGCCGAGGATCCATCTGCGCTGTGAACTAATAGGTGTACGTGTTTTTGTCACACAGCAGTAGAAAACTAATACAAAACAAGGCGTTTACACCAATTTTTATTGATTTATAGCTAACATAAAAACCCAAGCTAACCCCTGGAATTGGCAGGTTTTTTGCCCTTCAAAAGTTGTCCTTAAATTGTTGGTTCGCTTGACAAAACTGGAATACGAATGGTAAAAGTACTATATCAATGTTAAATTTAATAAAGTTGATAACTGTATGGCTGTGATGTAAAAGAATATCCCTCCTCTTAGAAACCCTTCCCTGGAGTATTTATGAGAATGTATTATATATATAAAAGTTACTCTCATATGGTTCAGGAAAAAAATTGTGTATGTAGCATATAAATAAATAGATGTGTGTATAGTCCCCCCCACCCCACCCCACCCCGCTATTTAAAAGTTAGAGGTCTAGAAGGTCTTTCTTCTTAGGGTAGAGCGTTTTACCTTTTGTTTTTGCTTTGGCATGTCCTGTGTTTACCTCTTGAAGCAAAATGGAATGCTAAAAATGTCACTTGGTGTTTGTTATTTTGTGCCTAAGCGAAAGAGGCTGGCAGATGTAGGACCTCTTTCTGATGTGGTTACTTATGTAAGAAGTTTAGTGCTCAGGTAAATGCATACTCTCATTTATCACTCACAATAGCCTTTGTGGTGGGTGCTGTTGTTTGTCTTTGCTAAGGAGGATGTTGAGTTAACTGTCCAAGTTTTCAGAGCTAGTTAGTGATGGAGCCAGGCTCTACTGCAGGGTCCTCAGCACAGTTCCTGCCTGGCTACCGCAGTTCAGCCCATGAGAACTTCCTACCCATTTCCTTTCTGACTGACACCCAGGAAGTCCCAGCTTCTCAGGAAGTTGGCTTCCAGAGACTTTATAGTCCAGTTGCCTATGCACCCCCTTCTTGCCAGTACCGAGACCCCCGATTTTGACCTGGCCTCTTCTTCCAGCACTCGGAGCCCATTTTGATGCTGGCATTTTTGTTCATTCAGTCAGTGCTGCGTCGCCGGACTGACGAGTTTGTGGCTGTTTAGTTTGTCTGTGCCTGCTGGCCTATTTTGTCATGTTTCCGCCCTTCTAGACCTTGCCCAGTTCTACTCATAGAAAGCTGGGGAAATGGTAAAACCAAGCCTGCAGCCTCCCTGTGTAATCTTGGCTGTCTGTTTGAATGTTGGGCTCTTTGAAGAAAGATTCTTTGAGGAGGAAGTGGGCTGCCTGGTTTCCTTTCCCCAGTGCCTACCCTCCCCACCGTGGGGGCTGGCCTCCAGGCATTTGGTTGGGTTTTCTCCTGCACCCTAAGTTCCTGCTAGTACCAGGAGTGCTGACAGTCCCATGGGCACGGATGTGTGTCTGGCCTTAGTCATCAGTACTTTAACCACTGAATTTAGGCCTCAGAACTCAATGTTGATGTGACTAACATTTCATTTCTGCCAAAAATGGGTGGGGGGGGGGAATCATATTTCCATTAAGTTCTTTAAGAGGTTTTTTTGTATTAATTGGATCTCTTGAAAACAACACACTGGCTATATCAATAGCGTAAGAAATGTATTCACTGATAAAAAGTTATTGGGCTATTGAATTTTTTAATAGAGAGCAGATATTAAGTGGTTATTTGAAGAACATTGCAGATCTTATAAAACTAAGATTGAAGATGCAAGTCACAGTGTTAATTTACATCCTCCTTGAAATTCCTTCGAGAATGGTGTACCAGGAAGTTACCCTCTTCTGTTGACTTCATATATATTTTCTTTGGTGGTTAAAATTAACCTATATTATTTACCTTTTTACCTTTGTGACTAGGAAACGTAGAATCAAATGGTCATGACTAAGTTGCAGTAACTCTTGTGTTCCAAGTTTCTGATTCTGTTCTCTTTTCAACAGTCTTATTTGTTATGTATTTAGTGTTGCCTAAATAAATACCTACCATTAAGGGAAGAATTGTTTTAAAACTTAGCACATTGGTTCTATAGTTTGCTTTGGCCCTGCTTCTGAGTGGGAGCAGCTGAGAGTGTTAATTATTAGGTACGTGTTTTCACTAATGCAGACAAGAGCTTGTTGACCTGTGCCCTGAATGGGAACTCTGAATTCTGCTTCTAGTCAGAGGGGTCAAGTCCTATGATGTAATTTTGATAGAGGAGAATTTTCTCCTGACCTGAGTATATCTGTGGAATCAGTGTAGATCCAGACTCTCCTGCAGCGAGTATTAACGACAAGTTTGTGGCACATAGGTAGCTTATTTACCTCTGGAGTGCTTTGCTGGCCTTCCCTGGTCACTTGGACAGAGGGGAAAGGAGGAAACGCTCTTCTTGGCAGATGGTGTTAGCAGGACCCTTAAGCATAAGGAGGAAGATAATTTTAGTTCTGTTTTTAACATTATGGTAGTTTGGTTGTGTTCCTCCTCTTAGGGTAGAGCACTTTAGCTTTTGTTTTTGCTTTTGCATTTCCTGTGTATACCTCCTGAAGCAAAATGAACTGCTAAAAATGTCACTTGGTATTTATTTTGTGCCTAGAATAACACTCAAAACTTGTGAGCACTGAGTCACTAAAATAGTTTTAGGAGGAAAAAAAATGTTATGTTATTCTTTTCTATATTTTCTTCTATAAATTTTCCAGTTGGTTCTCTGTGCTTATTTTGACTGGACACATAATCTATTTCTTTCATCAGTGCAGTGCAATCACATTTTATTTGCTGGCACCTTGCCTCTCTGCTTGTATGCAGAACACCTTGTCAAAGTGCCATAAGTTTTGGAGGAAGTTCATGGTTAAAGAGTAACGTTGCTAGAAAACACAGTTGTGCTGCTTATCCAGTAAACAACCAGCAAGTCAGCTTTGTGCACGTCCATTGTCATTAGAGCTTACACATGTGTGCCTGTCACAAAGTGCACTTGGACTTATTCCCCGGGTGTCCCCAGTGCCCAGCAGACAGTATACACTTAGTATTTGTGGGATAACTGAGGTCAATATAGTAAGTCCTCACTCAATGTCATCAATTGTTTATGCAACTTTAAGTGAAACAACATGTAACACAAAGAGTTTTACCATAGGTTAACTAATGTAAACAGGGTTAAGTTCCTAGTCTCATGAGCATTATAACAAAACAACAAGGATCTGCTATATTCTGATGTCCCTAAATTGGCAAACTGCTATGGTGACCACATGCCCCAGTTTCTTTCTTAGGATTGAGTCCCAGGTAACTTACAACCCAGGACAGAACAAGAGGACAAGGGTTGTTGTTCCAGATGTTTGTTAGTTACATCTGCAGGTGTGTCCTGAACCAACTGCACATTTAAGACCTGATGGCATCCGCCACCCATCGAAGGAAGTGGTTTGTTTGGAGCCAAGTCTTCTTGTTTCCACTTGAGTTCCTTTATCTCTTGACTACTACCTTGGGGATCTCAGCAAGCCCTTGGGCTTTGTCAGCTGTGGATGGGGCTGCCTCAAGGAGCATCAGTTACCTGCACAGGTGACTTCCATAAGGAATGGTGGGTACTAAGGTCAGGGTGGGAGTAGCACTCTTGATGGGCCCCGGGAATGCTGTAACTTTTTCACTCAAAGACCTTCTCTGTCCTCTGGTAAGAATCCCTGAGGGCCGCCAGGCTTGGAGCAGAAGCTGTGCAGTTTGGGCAGGAAGAGGTTACTGTAGGCATCACTTGGTCACACTTTCCTCCTTCACTCCCCATCCATTACAGTCTTGGCACTCATC
>PVKE010049712.1:0-11177 GCA_004027555.1 Craseonycteris thonglongyai | reverse complement strand
TTTTAAAGATATATTTTTATTGTTTTTGACAGAGAGAGAGAGATACAGAGACAGAGAGAAGGGGGAGGGCCCCGAACAGTCTCCATAGTTGTACATCATTGATTTTTCCATAGTTTCATTCCACAGGTGGGCTGGGGCTGGACAGGGCAGGAACTGGGCCGGGGTCTCGCCCCAGTGAGAACTGAACTGGGGGCACTCCCCAGTTCAGCATATAGTTCCGCACGGGCTGGGGCCAGGATTCAATCCTCGGTCCCCGAGGCTGCAAAGTGAGCACTTAACCCACTGAGCCATCCCGGCTTTCCCAGCCTATTTCTTTTCTCTCTTTCTTTTCATTTAAAAAAAATTTTTCTTGATCAACATTTATTCCCAGGCTCTAGAAAAATGCTTGACATTTAGAACACCTTTATTCAATATGTAATTGTTGAGTGTGTGTGTGTGTGTGTGTATATGTGTGTGTGTGTGTGTGTGTGTGTGTGTATATATATGGCAGCTGTTAAAATGATACAATAAAATAAAAACAAGAAACAGCATGTGAATATTTTCATCATACACACACATACACAAATATGTTGGTGTATTGATCATTACAGAGTACACTTTGAATATCTTAGTTTTATTTTTCAATTATACCTCAATCAATACTGTTACCCCACAAAGACATAGAACTTTACTGGCACCCTAAAAACTCCCATCACTGCCTTCAAGTCACTACCCCTTATTCTAAGAGGTAACCCTATCCTGAACATACATTGGTTTTCCCTGTTTTTAAATTTTATGTAAATGGCATCATGTAGTATGTAGCTGTTTGTGTACGTGGCTTCTTATACTCTATGTTCCTGAATTTCATGTCAGTTTGTTATGTTTGTCCAAGCCTTTTGCCCAATTTAATATTGGGTTTTCTATATTGTTATTACTTTTGTTCTTTCAGGCATGTTTATAGGCATTAAGCATACAGGGTCCTATGTTTTTTGTTTCCAAAAATGCAATATCATTGTTTATTTGTACATGTATGTAAAACTTATACCTTTTTAAATACTGGAACTTTTGAAACAATTAATGAATTGCTATTCCTAAGTGAGTGATCTGTGGATAGCCTTCCTATAAGGGTTTGCAATGGCTTTGGAATTCTAGATTTGTCACTTATTCCAACTGCATTTTCAAAGATGTTGCCATGTCAGAGGAATTATCTGGTTATCTGGTTAAGAGTAATTTATTTTATTGATGAGACTTTAGTTGTATACAATTCACAAATATAATTGGCATGAAAACTCACTCTTTGGGATACTATATCACAGTTATGTCTTACATAGTAACTCTGAGAAACTTGGATAACAAGGTCAAAATATTGCTCTTTCATAGGATAGAACTGTTTAGTTGCCATGGGACAGTGTCTTAAAGGAGCTGAAAATCACATAGCTAGTGAATGAGGTCATTAAGTTTTTCCTTTCCTTTCCTTTTTCTTTTTCCTTTTTGCAAAAATGAAAACCAAAAAGAGTATGTTGTGTGTATAAACAGATAAAGACCAAGAAAAATAATATGGTAAATTAAATCAGATAAATTTGGTTCAATGCATTATAAGCATGAAGTTGTATTTAAGTACTGGTAGGGTAGGGATCAGAAAACTATAGCCCTTGGTCCAAATCTGGTGTTCTGCTGGTTTTTGTAAATAAAGTTTTATTGGAACACAGCCATGCCCATTTGTTTACATATTGGCTGCTTTCATATTACAAGTTCAAAATTGACTAGCTCTGACTGAAACTGTACAGGCTGTGAAGTCTAAAACTTTTACTATTGGGCCCTTTACAGTAAAGGTTGCTAAGTCCTACTATAAAGGGTCTAAAGTAATTGCACTGTCTATTCCTATCCTCACTTTCATCTAGTGGGACTGTGGGGAAAGTGAATAATGCAAATATTCAGATAACTCATACACAAAGCAGAAAAATAAGATAGTAGAATTATCAATGATGAAAAGCATATAAAAGGTATCTGAATATAAGACCATTAGAAGCAGAATATGTATGTTGGAGAGTAATGGAGATGAGGATAAAACAATACTAGTTGGCCTAAAATTCATTATCGAGGTTCAGTTCATAACAGTTTGGAATTCTACATATTTTCAGAGAATATCATTGCTCTTATTATAGGAGCAGAGTAGCCAATATTAGTAGCCATAAAAGTCAGTTGGCATTTCTTCCAGGGAATTCTCTGAGGTCTGGAGTGTTTGATCTGGTCACAGATTCCCTAGGCCGTATCATTCCAGCACATCTTTAGAGTAGAGCTTGGGGCATCCATGGAATGGCGTCTGTCTGTGGCAGCTGAAAGCTTCTATTAATAGGCTTTATCCCCTCCTGCAAGGTTCATTACTCCAGTGATTGGGCCTCTAAACAAATCTTGATGACAGGAACCAGACTGATTCTTTCTTGGTCTTCCTTTAGCAAAGCTGTAGTGAAGAAGAAGAAAGCCACATGAATTTCAGAGATTAACTTATCAGACTTTGGGATTATGGGCTCCTGAGAGAGCAGGTTTGGGACTACTGAGCTGAGACGTATTGGAGTGATCTTTCTCCACACTTTGATTGTAACTGCAAACGTTTTCATTTCAGACAATGTTATGTAAAGTATGTGTCTTCACATGGTGCTTTTTGGACTGTGTTTACCAAAGAGCATACGTCTGTACTTGCTCTATGTCTGGAACACAGAAATGGCAGTGCCAATTACAAGTGGGAACTGGTGTCAACCTAAGGGACTGCAATGCTATCCTACCAGAGCTAACATGGAGTGACAAATGGGCTAGGTCACTAACAGGAGAGATTGGATGCAAATATCTCAGCAGGCAAAGGTTCTAGTTTCTTCTAAAATGCATCTTTACATCAATACCAGAGATAAACCATTGAAATGCTTTTTGTCAGACCAAAAGTGTTATTTCATACTGGTTTCACAATTAGAACTTTATTCAAATGGAATGCTCTTCCACTTGCTGGTACATGGTTATGTGAAATTTCTGTAGGCCAGGGGTCCCCAACCCGTGGGCCATGGACCGGTACCTGTCTATGGCCTGTTAGGAATTGGGCTGAACAGCAGGAAGTGAGTGGCAGATGAGTGAGTAAAGCTTCATCTGTATTTACAGCCATTCCACATTGCTCATATTATCACAATAGCCAAGATAAGAAAGTAACCTAGCTGTCAGGTCAGTAGCGGCATTAGATTGTCATAGGAATGTGAACGCTGTTGTGAACTGTGCATGTGAGGGATCTAGGTTGCATGCTCCTTATGAGAATCTAATGTCTGATGATCTGAGGCGGTGATGTTAGCACTGGGGAGCAACTGCAAATACAGATTAACAATAGCAGAGAGGTTTGACTGCACAGAGACCAAAATAAATCAATTGCTTGCAGACTCATATCAAAACCCAAGCTCAGCATTCCCACTGATTCTTCATTATGGTGAGTTGTATAATTATTTCATTATCTATTACAGTGTAATAATAATAGAAATAAAGTGCACAATAAATATAATGTGCTTAATCATCCTTAAATTGTCCTCTCCCCAACACCCCAGGTCTGTGAAAAAATTGTCTTCCACAAAACGAGTCCCTGATTCCAAAAATTGGGGACCGCTGCTCTAGGTGATTTTTGAAGAAAGTATTAGCTTAGAGTACTGGTTCTCAATATGGGGTGAATTTTTTTTTTTTTTTTTTTACTGCCACTTTTCTGCCTCCAGGATATTTTGCAATATCTAGAGACATTTTTAATTGTTATGACCTGGGCATGTGTATATGTGTGTTGGGGATGCTATTGGCATCTCGTAGCTAGAAGCCAGAAATACTGCCAGACCTTCTACAGTGCACAGGACAGTCCTCACAATTTTCCATTCTTTTTTTTTTAATGTTTTGGTTTTTAAAAAAAATATATTTTTATTTATTTATTTAATTTTGACAGAGACATAGAGAGAGATACAGAGAGAGAACTGAACTTGGGGAGCTCCCAGTTCAGCATATGGTTCCGCACAGGCCGGGGCCGGGATTTGATCCTCGGTCCCCGGTGCTGCAAAGTGAGCGTTTAACCCACTGAGCCATCCTGGCTTCCCCACAATTTTCCATTCTAAAATTCCATACTGCCACAGTTGAGAAATTGGATATAGAGTAAAAGTTCATAGCTGAGATTTTATCTCCTAGGGCAAATTATTATATCGTTCTGTATTCCTTTTTTTAAAATCTGGTTTTGTTTTTCAGTTACAGTTGACATGAATTATTATATTAGTTTCAGGTATACAACAGAGTGATTAGACATTTATATAACGTTTGAAGTCATCACCCTGACACACCTAGAACCCACCTGGCACCAGACATCGTTATTACAATGTTAGTGACTGCATTCCCTGTACTACACTTTACATACCCATGACTATTTTGTAACTGCCAATTTGTACATCTTTTTTTATTATTATTATTTATTTATTTATTTATTTATTTTTGACACAGAGAGAGCGATACAGAGACAGAGACAGAGAGAGAACTGAACTGGGGGAGCTCCCAGTTCAGCATATGGTTCCGCACGGGCTGGGGCCGGGATTTGATCCCTGGTCCCCGGCGCTGCAAAGTGAGTGCTTAACCCACTCAGCCACTCCCGGCTTCCCCCAATTTGTACATCTTGATCCCATCCCCCTTTCTAGCCATTCTCCCCAACCTCCCTCCCATCTGACAACCATCAAATATTCTCTGTATGAATTTGTTTCTGTTTTGTTTATTTAGTTCTTTAGCTTCCACATATAAGTGAAACCATATGGTATTTGTCTTTCCTTGTTTAGCTTATTTCACTTAGCATAATACCTAACAGGCCCATTCATGTTGTTGCAGATAGCAAGATTTCATTCTTTTTTATGGCTAAGTAATATTCCATTACATACATGTGCTGCTTCTTTTTTTAAAACCTATTCATCTATGGATGGATGGCCAGGTTACTTTCATTTCTTGGCTATTGCAAATAATGCTGCAATGAACATACTGATGCATATGTCTTTTTGAATTAGTGTTTTGGGTTTCTTAAGATAAATACCCAGAAGTAGAATCATTGGGTTCTTCTTTGTCTCTTGTTATATACCCTTTGTTTTAAAGTCTGTTTTGTCTGGTATAAATATTGATACTGCAGCTTTTTTATTTTCAATTTCCATTTTTGTGAAATATGTTTTTCCATCTCTTTACTTTCAATCTATGTGTGTCTTTTGATATGAAGTGAGTCTCTTAATGGCAGCATATGAAAGGGTCTTATTTTCTTATCCATTCAGCCACTTTATGTCTTTTGATTGAGCATTTAATTCATTTACATTGAAAGTGATTGTTGATAGATATGTAGTTATTGCCATTTTATTATTCATATTTCTCTCTCTCTTTTTTTTTTTCTCTTCTTTTTAAGGAAACCCCTTTAACATTTCTTATAATGGTGGTTTAGTGGTGATGAGCTTTAGTTTTTTCTAATATGGGAAACTCTTTATCTGTCCTTCATTCTAAATGATAGCTTTGCTGGGTAGAGAGTGATCTTAGGTATAGGTCCTTGATTTTCATCACTTTGAATATTTTTATGCCAAACTCTTTTTGGCCTACAAAATTTCTGTTGAGAAATCAGCTGACAGTCTTATGGAAGCTTCCTTGTAGTTAACTAACTGCTTTTCTCTTGTTGTTTTAAGATTCTCTGTCGTTAACCGTTGGCATTTTAATTATGATGTGTGTTGGTATGGGCCACTCTGGGTTTATGTTTGGGACTCTCAGCTCTTCTGGGACTTGAATGTCTTTTTCTTTTGTCAAATTAGGGAAGTTTTCAGTCATTATTTTTTCAAATAGGTTTTCAATTTCTTCCTCTCTCTCTTCTCCTTCTGGTATCCCTATGATGTGCATGTTAGTATGCTTGATGTTGTCCCAGAGGCCCCTTAAACTATCCTCATTTTCAAAAAAAAATTTTTTTTTTTTTTTTGCTGTTCTCATTGTGTTGTCTGCTAACTTATTTCCTAAATTGCTGATTCAGTCCTCTCCATCTAATCTACTGTTGATTTCTTCTAATGTATTCTTCATTTCTGATTGGTTCTTTTTTATTCTTTCGATTTCCGTTTTTATGTTTCTGTCTCTGTTGAATCCCTCCCTGAGATCATTGAGCATTCTTATAACCAATGTTTTGTTTAGTTCTTTTTATGGAGTTTTGTTCTCTTTTATTTTGGATATGTTCCATTGTCTCCTTATTTTGGCTGCCTCCCTGTGTTTATTTCTATATGTTAGGTAGAGCTGCTATGTCTCCCTGTCTTAATAGAGTCCTCTTATGTAGTAAGTGTCCTGGAGGACCTGTGACACAGTCTCGTTGGTCACATGGGTTGGTGCTCCATGTGTGCCCGTTTTGTGGATTGTGTGTGCCCTCCTGTTGTACTTGAGCCTTGATTGTTGTACACATGTCAGTGGGAGGGACTAACTCTCAGGCTGATGGGTTGTGAAGACTGGCCATGACTACAGTGGAGAGCCCCTTTGGAGTGGGGCTCTGTTGTCTGCTCAGTCTTTGGGGATGACATTTATTGAGGTGGTTTGGTGTGTCTGAGGCTGGCCATTGGGTGTCTTGGTTCCAGGGCATCTTGGGAGGGGCTCTGGTGCAGGCCAGGGTCAGCTGCTGCCTGTGTTCTCACCAGGGCCACTTGGCATGAGCTATTGTATAAGGTTATCCGCAAATTGTTGCCACTTGTACTGGGTTTGGAGGTACCTGGGAGAGGCTAAGCTACTATTTGAGGTTGGGTGCCGCTAGTGCCAGGCTTAGGGTCCCTTAGCAAGAGATACGGGGCATGCTGAAGTGAGATGCTGCTTGTTTGGGTTTTGTGAACTTTTGGCAGATTTTAGGAAAGTCCTCAGCAAGAGCCAAGACAGGCCATTTTTATGGAAGAACCACTGGAAGCAGCTTGGGTGGACCTGAATGTTGGGTGGGATGATGGTCTCAAGCAATCACCAGGGTAAATTGAATGGTATTAGGCAGGTTGGTGAAGACTCAGATATGGAGTCTGCATGAGTCTGCATGCCAGGAGTGGGGAGAAGGCTCAACATAGGAACATTGGCCTCTGCCAGCACTTCTGTCTGGGAGAAAGCTGCCCCTCCAGCCCCTGCCTTGACACCAGATAATTCAGTTCCTCCCCATGTGTTCCCAGAGCCTTTTAAGCTGCTGCCCCAGCACTGGAGCTCAGAGCAAGTGAGTTTTTCAGCAAGTCAATGTGCATGGGCCCTTTAAGAGGAACACCTGGGACTGCAGCAGCCCTCCATCTCATACAGACACAATCTCCACTGGTTTTCACCAGATGTTGTAGAGACTTCTCTCCCTGGCATTGGAATTCTGTGCTGAGGATCCTGGTGTTAGGCTGTGACCCCTCACTCCTCAAGGGGGACCTTCACAGCTGAGATATTTCCTCCTCTTTTTTAACTGCCACACATGGGTATGGGACCAGCCTGGTCTGTGTCTCTGTCCCTCCTACCAGGCTCAAGGTGGCTTCTTCTGTATGTCCTTAGTTGTATGACTTCTAAGTTTAGCTAGACTTCAGGCGATTCTCAATGATGGTTGTTCTATAGTTTAGTTATCATTTTGAGATGGTCATGGGAAGAGCTGAACACACGTTTACCTACTCTGCCATCTTGACTGGAATGCTCTTCTTGAACATGAAAGAGACGATTTCTTACTGTTTTAGGAAGGTCTCAGTTGATCCAAGAAAATTTATTTTGTTATTTTTGTTTATGTATTTCCAACACAATTATGCAAAACATTTTGAAAAGTATAGAACTGTTCCATATAGAAAAAAAAAAAATAAAGCACACGATCCCACCATTCGTTTGTACATTTCCTGGAAGATTGGAAATATCATGGAACAGAATGTTTTAACGATCAGAGCATCATCTTTGAGAAACCAACTAAAAGATAATGGAATTTTCCCTGCCTGGTCTTTTATCCTGCCAAGACCTCTTTCTTTCAAATAGTACTGCCATCACACAGAGTTTGGGGTCATTTTATCAGAAAGTGATTACTTAAACTATAAAATACCTTAGTAGAATTCCCAACACCAGGGATTCTTGTTGACGTTTAAGTAGAATGAGGACAGTTTTGGTGAGATTTGTAAAAAAAATTTTGGTGTGTATGTGTTAATAACTTAGAGATTTTTATCAATTGCCTTTATTCATGGCAGTTTTGGTTAATAAATAACAGTATTTTGTAGCTTCCCAGTCTGAAGCTAGAGATAACTTTTTACTTTCTGGGTGAATTTTTAGGTGATAATGAGATCTAAGAAAGCATGGGAGAGGAAAAGACCAGATATTCTAGCCCAACACACAGTAGTAGCCCCGAACTTCAAAAGCCCCAGGAGGGAGCAGCTGGGGAGTACTATATTTTCTGTCTTCTTGGTAAGCTACATTTGGTTTGGCAGAGAATTTTTAGGAGTAGATAAGACTCTGTGAGTAAAACTTTGCAGTTTTAGCCAAAGAAAACAGAGTGGAGATTTGATGACTCTTTTTGATTTATTAGTGCCATATGCAGGGCCTTTTGATCTTCAGGATTCAGTAAACCAAGAAATTGATATTTATCAGAACTCCCTCACATGGGAAGAAATCTTAATTTGCCTGTAGTGTTGATACTAATATAATTATCCAACACCTGCATCTGATTGATGATAATTGTGTTAGGTTATATTAAATTCTAATGATAGAGATGAACATTAAAATCAAGTTTCTGGGTAGCATGAGCATTGGAAGTCTTATTTTTCAAATACATCTAATTCGCTTTCTTCAATAAGTCCTCCAATAATGTGGTTTCGTTCAACATTATTTCATTTTGTGTTGATGAGATGCCGTTAAGAACTTAACTCTTGTTTACATCTACTACCCTGTGGTAAAATGGGTTTGGTTATATGACATTTTGCTTAAAGTCGCAGAACCTAATGAAGATATGAAGGGAGGGCTTACTGTATAACCAAACCTCTTACTGGCAGTGTAGGAACTGCATGAAGTGATTGTGGTTTTAAAAGCAAAAAGGGAAATAATTTGACATTGATGATACCACATGAGCAGATGTTTTATAATAAAGGCGACTTCCAATCTTAATTTGTCAGACAACATAAAGGAGTTTCAGTTAAGTTTGAGGTTTCACCCCACTTCTAAATTCTTTTGTAATACTTCTATAAAGTAGCAAAAACCACAGGACAAATATTTCTGCCATTAAGCCAGCAGAATCCATCTGTTTTTTGTCTTTTTACTACTGAGACAAGTTAACATATGACAGAAGTGTATATGTCTGTAAAATTGAGATGAAATGTCAAGAACAGTATCATAGGATTAACTTTTTTCTTTAAGTGGCTCTTTTTCTTGAGACTCTCGTGGCCCACATTTTTCTGCAAGAAGAAAAGCTTGTGGGGTCTCAATGAGTGGGATGTCCTACATGAATCTCACTGTCTTTATTTCTTCATTACTACTTGACCAGGCAATTCTTGCCTGTAGGTGATTTGTACTTGGATTAACTATCACTTCTTAATGGTATTCTTTGTGAATTCTGTTTCTGTAGAAGTTTTTTCTAGAATGTCTTATATGTCAGGCATTGAATAAGGCATTTTATCAGCTCCTTGCTCTAAGAGAAGTTTGAGAGGAAAGAAATTTTGGAACGGTCTAAAGGTCCTGGCCTTATATCTTGAACTGTCAAGTATATTTTAGAGAAGACTATCATAGGGGAAGAGGGTGAACAAACCAGATGGACTCAGACTTTCATTGTTCTTAAATCCTACTTTCACAGTTATTCTTAGTGATGATAATAATATCTAATTAGTTAGTCACTTATTCCATGCTTTGTCCTAAATGTTTTATTTGCATTATCTAATTCTCATAGTTACTATATGAATTATTGCTGTTATTAATTCCATTTTTCCTACTTGAGAGATGGAGAAACTGAGAACTGAAGACATATCATTGCTTGGCCTTAAGGTCACACAGCTAGGAAATGGTGGGATTGGAATTCAAACCAGGTTTGATGTTTCCAAATTGAGCCTCGGATCATTTTATTATCCCATTATTTTCACCTTTATCCTCACATTAATCTTGAGTTCTCAAAGTATTTGACATTTAGATTTGAGTGCAAAATTCATTTCATAAGTAAAATATCATTATTTTAGTTTAAAATTTTTTGCCCTTTTTAGAACCGCTCCCTCAATTATAGAGCATTTGGCTTTCTGCATCTTACTAACACATCTTAATACATTTGAATTTTATTATAAATTTATGTTCATATATCCAACACATGTATATATAAAGGTATATAAACACAGTAGTTCATAGCTATATACAAATAGTACCCTCTGTTTTGTTTTTGTTTTTGTTGTTGTTGTTTGTTTATTTACTGTAACATGTTGCTGGAGCTCCAGTAATGAATAGGAGTTTAAAGTTTGTGTTTGGTAACTTTTTTAACTCTACTGCTCTATATTTGCATAAGAAAATGTAATCCTCCATAGTGACTTTTCCCTGTTATGGAATAGGAGTGTATACTCTTACTGATAGTATGGGCAAGTCCTACAGTTCAGATACTCATATGACAAAGTGATCCTGGAATCTTTACATGGTCATTTCTTTATAAGGTGCTTCATTAAACCAGAGACTAGATAGAACGGAGTTTACTCAACTGACTTCATTGATAAGTCAGACTTACTTTAGGGAAACGTTCTGGAATGCTAAGGCAATGTGATTCAAGATCCGGGTATACTAGGAGAGATAGTTAAGTGTTTGACATCTGATCTTTAGCAGAATGTAAGCTTTCCACACAGACGGTGCTATCAGATGGAAAAGCTAGTTTCTAAAACAGTTTGGGGTGCATGTTTGTTTCTGATTATCTTGTGTGTGTGTTGGATGAATGAGCAGTTGAGAAGTCATGACCATGTGTGTGCTGTCATTTAAACTGCCACTCTAAATATACATGTGGGTGCCTAAGGAGACATCTTTCTTTTCAAGAGGATCATTCTTAACAGCTCTCAACTCCTTGCCGACAAATATGAACTTTGGGGCACGTCTGTTTTCTTGAGGGCTACTCTGTTTTCTTTTAAATAAGGTGAGGAGGATTTCTTTGCTTGCTGTATTTCTTATTTTTAAAGGCCAGTGGTATGTAAAGTTTATTTTCCATGAGCAATGACTTCATAGGA
>PVKE010049711.1:0-11182 GCA_004027555.1 Craseonycteris thonglongyai | reverse complement strand
GTTCATCGCAGCACTGTTCACAGTGGCCAGAACATGGAAACAACCAAAATGCCCTTCGATAGACGACTGGATAAAGAAGATGTGGTACATTTACACAATGGAATACTACTCAGCGATGAGAAATGATAAATTACAGTTATTTCTGGCAACATGGATGGACCTAGAGACCATCTTATTAAGCGAAATAAGTCAGACTGAAAGAATCAGGAAACACATGATTTTGATGTATTTTACTAGCAACAATGTTAACTTTGATCATTTATTTAAGATATGTCTACCAGATTTCTCCACTAAAAACTTACCATTCTATATTTTATAATTGACAAATATATTATAAGAAGATACTTTGGCATCTCATCTTTCTACATTTTGAATTTTGTGTGTGGTTTGTTATGTGTATATTACATTAGAATAATGGTGAATGTATATTACATAAATAACTTATATATACATACACTGAGGGTGAATTAGCAAATTCTTTTTATTGATAGGGTTACCTAACCAGGAAAATTTGGAAACCACTGTTCTAGACCGATGTATGTTCCTTTCTTACTCTTAAAACGTGACTTCCCCATTGTTTCTCACAAGAAATATTCTATGACTGACTGTCCTGTTATAAGTTTCCATTTTCTACCTATCTACATTTTATACTGTCTTGGAACAGTGCATATTTGCAACAATTCGCCTTGTTTGCTGATTTTTAATGCATTCCTCATCTATTTCATGCTTCTGTGACATAAACTTATTTAGACTTCAAAGCAGTCAAATTGTACCTTATTTATGTTATAAATATATTATGTATGTTGTATTTTTTATTGGGCTTTGTCCTCTGAAGGTAACATCTATACTTGGTTTATTTCTGTAGCTTTTACAATATGAACATGATGCCATGCACACAAAAGACACTCAATTAGGCTTTGTTTACAGGCTGAGTGCGAGGATAAACATCTGGTACAATGTTTGCATAGCGAGCAAACGCAATTACTTTGGTTCAATGACTATGGCAGACACTCTTGAGTGGCTAACCAAGCCACCATTTCCAACTTCTTTCTAGCCAACTTCCAGTTAGTCTTAGATGCACGGTGCAGTTGTAGCTACTGAAAGAGAAGGGGAAGTCTGACATGCAGTTCTGGAAAAAGCACTTGCTTTCTCACATAGCCACTGACATTGTGCTTTGCTCCTGCTTTTTGTCTTGAGTGTAGAGGTTATGGCTGGGCTGTAGCCATCTTCTATAACCAGAAAGGATAGAAAAGAGAGAAGCAAAACCAAGAACTATCTACTTTTGAACATCTTGCTATGTAAGCAGATAAACTCATATTGGTGCAAGCCATTGTAGCCAGATTGCCACCTCACTATTTAGCTAAAATATTCCTGACTTACACCGCAATTGATCAGAGGAGCAAGAATTGCCCTTTAGTCTATTAAGAGATGCTTTATGGAGAAGAAGAGTTTTGTGACCATTCTTATAACAGGAGAAATGACTTGGGATGCATGGAGTTAGAAGAAATATAAACTCCCACGATATGGTGCTGGTTTGGGCGCTGTCTGGAGTTAGGGATAGATAAGCAATATAAAGGAAGCCCATTTCAGGGCTATGCCAATGGAGGGACTGTGTGATGGCCAGAGATCAGGACAGTGACATGTGTTACCACAAGGCTTTGGGAGCTGGCAGAAGGCCCAGTTCATAATGGAACAGGAAAATAAGGTACTTGTGTAAATGTAATGCAGCAGGCAGGTCAGAAACAGTAGTATTGTATGGATAGAAGGGGGACCCTGCAGGGACCAGTGGGGATGTTATGAAATGTTAAGAGTAGGCAGTGGTACAATGTGGAAAGCTCATCAGATATGGTGTGCAAAAATTGGAATTCAAACCTCATTTCCACTACACAATAGCTGAAAACACTGGCCAATTCATGTCATGTCCGAAGCCTCAGTTCTCCCTATCTGATAATTATGTGTTATTACTTTTTAGGAGGTATAAACCTCAAGAGTAAGGTGACCAGATTTTAACATTGGTAAAGCGGGACACCATTGACCGGGGGGGAGGGGGTTCTTGATTAAAAATTTGGTCTATCTCCCGCCGTTCTCTAGCTTATTGTGCATTCTTTCCAAAAATTGGGACTTTTTAAAATGCCACGGGATACAGGACAAATTGTTAAAAATTGGGACTGTCCCGCCAAAAGCGGGACATCTGGTCACCTTGTTTAAGAGAGAGATGAAAATTGGGGAAGCTAGGATGGCTCAGCAGGTTAAGCGCTCGCTTTGAAGCCCTGGAGCCCAAGGATTGAATCTCAGCCCGGGCCCATGCAGACCCATATGCTGAACGGGGGAGTGCCCCCAGTTCAGTTCTTGCCGGGACCTATGCGACAGGTTCCCGGCCCAGTTCCTGCCCTGTGCAGCCCTGCGCCCACCTGTGGAGTGAAACTATATGGAAAATTAATGCTGTTAACTATGGAGACTGCTCTGGGCCCTCCCTCTTCTCTCTGTCTCTCTCTGTCTGTCTCTCTCTGTAAAAAAACCCCACAAAAACAATAAAAATAAAAAAAGAGATATGAAACAATTAATCAAATGGGAAACATTTGTAGTAAACAAATGACATTTGTAGACATGAAATTGAAGTCCAACCCTTGGGTAATTTTATGCTACTTGTTCTACATAAATGTAGAAGAGAATTATTATTATTATTATTATTATTTTAATTTAAGATTTATTTTATTGTTTGAGAGGTGAAGAGAGAGAGAGAGAGAGAGAGAGAGAGAGAGAGAGAGAGAGAGAGAGAGAGAGAGAGAAGAGCAGACTCCATAGTTGTACAGCACTTGTTGTGACTTGGTTTCAGTCCACACAGGCGGATATGGGGCTGTGGGGGGTGGGAACTGAACTGGGGCCTCCCACATGGGAGGTGATAACCTTTGCTGCTGAAACCTCCCAGCCGTTACCAGTTGCACCGCAGTTCAGCATATGGTGTTTGCACTGGTCAGGGCCGGGAATCAAACCCAGACTTTGAGATTGCTAGGCAAGTGTTCAACTGCTGAGCTATCGCAGCAACCCTAGAAGAGAATTTTTTTAAGGTATATTTTCCATTTAACTGAGGTTCAGCCAGTGGAAGGATGGTTTGCAACACAAGATTGAACCTCTAGTCCCTGGGTCTTTCATGTGCTTGGATTTCAATGGAGTCCATTAAAACCCTCTGGCTCTATGCTCAGTTTCAGAGGCAATGACAGGAAAGTTCAGTTCAAATAGTCTTAGCACATAAAAGCCCTAAAAGTTTTCAAATCAATAGTAGTTGATTAATACTACATTTTGGTCTTTTCACCTGTTTTAATTGGGGAACATTCTATAAAATGCTGTTTTAGGTTCCAGCGCTTCCACTAGTAGGGGTTCCTACTCAAAGCCAAACTCATTCAGCCAACAGCACTAAAAATACTCTTGGTTTCTGCCAGTCGATTTTCTTCTATTTTCACAATTAGTGGTTCTGCCTGGAAACTGCCTGCCAACATGCAAATCTCGTCCAAGGGCGGATGGAAATTTGAGAATGTGCTAAGCTGTGTAAGGTTTAAGAGCAACATTATTCATTCACTATTTGAAATATTTAAACAAATGTAAATCAAAAAAAAAAAAGAATGAAATCTCATTATAAGAAATAAATGGCTGCTTTCCACTCCTTCTACAATATAGTCCGGATACCCATTTACATACCATTTGTAATATTAATATTATTGTAGTGAAATAAATCACATCCTTCACTTTTACATTTTTAATTACATTTTACTGCATTTGTTCTTTTGTTTATAGTTAACTAATAAAATATTTATTACATCTTACATATATGATGGCGTTTCTGTATTTTAATCAGATTTTACACATAATCTTTTCTTCCTCTTTTAGTATCTTTTTTATGACCCTATACACCACAGGATGTTGTTTTGTGGAAAACCTCATTATTTTTTAATGCATGGCTATTTATTAATGTATCGTGTATATAACACACTATGCATTTCTTTGAATTGATGAATACATTTACATCCACTTGAGAATAAAAATTCCCTTAAGGGCCAATCTCACATTTTTCTCACTGTGCTGCCAGGAGCTTATACTGATTATTTTTCTTGTTTTGTTGAGGAGTGGTAAGTAAAAAGGAAAGACAAAGAATGAGAAAAAAGACAGAGAGACAATAAGCAGTATTTTTAAATTTCATTTTCTGTGAAACCTTTGTCCTGAGATAAAAAATTAGTATCTCTTGCAAAATGGAATTTTCAGAGCATGCAATTTAATTTACCCTTTGCAAAATCTTGCGTTTGATATGCATTTTATGTTGAGAACTTGACCTGCTGTTTCTCCAGTTATTTTCCACCGTAGTTGTTGAATTACCTCCTCTATTGCTCCACAATGTTTCACTTAGAGGATTAGAGATTAATTGAATGATGTGAAGAACACAGTTAACTACAATAGCAGGTACCACTGAATATAATTTTACAGATATAAAAAAACAAAAGACTTTTTTCTCATTTAAAACCTTGCTATTAACGAGGAGCTCAATTGCCTATAAATCAGAACATCCCCTGTAGACCGAAGAGTTTGCAAGAGGGAACCAAACCCTCTCTCCCAGGTCAGTTTGTCCACTATTTGCACTGTTTGAGAATTTTCCCTGGACGTGCTGGGAGTGGGCTCTGGCAGTGTGTCTTACTAAGCATCTTCTTCATGACTTTTGCAATGTTTTAGGGACACTCGACTGGGCTCTTTTTGGAATAGCACAGGATGGCATTTAGCATAAATGTCTGGGAAGACAGTGACCTCAGCAGATTGATCCTTTGCTCTAGTGAGTATGAGCCAGGACTGGTGAAAGGAGGGGAGTACGCTAGGGGAAGATTTTTTCCTCTTTTGTTCTCTAAAGCAGGGGTCCCCTGCCCCTAGGCATGGACTGGTAATGGTCCGTGGCCTGTTTGGAACCAGGATGCACAGCAGGAGGTGAGTGATGGGCAAGCAAGCAAGGCTTCATCTGTATTTACAGCCGCTCCCCATCACTCACATGACCACCTGAGCTCCGCCTCCTGTCAGATCAGCAGCAGCATTAGATTCTCATAGGAGCATGAACCCTACAGTGAACACACATGCGAGGGATCTAGGTTGTACATTCCTTATGAGAATCTAATGCCTGATGATCTGAGGGGGAGCTGAGGCAGTGATGCTAGTGCTGGGGAGCAGCTACAAATACAGATGAACATTAGCAGAGAGGTTTGGCTGTGCAAAGACCAGAATAAGTTGATTGCTTGCAGACTCATATCAAAACCCCGTCAGTGGGAAAGCCGGGATGGCTCAGTGGGTTAAGCGCTCACTTTGCAGCCCCGGGGACCGAGGATCGAATCCCGGCCCCGGCCCATGCAGAACCATATGCTGAACTGGGGAGTGCCCCCAGTTCAGTTCTCACTGGGGCGAGACCCCGGCCCAGTTCCTGCCCTGTGCAGCCACACATCCAAACTATGTGGAAAACCAATGATGTGCAACTATGGAGACTGTTATGGGCCCACCCCTTCTCTCTGTCTCTGTCTCTGTATCTTTCTCTCTCTCTGTCAAAAACAATAAAAATAAATCAAAGAAAACAAAAACAAACAAACAAAAACCCTATCAGTGAGTAGCAAGTGACAATTAAGCTGCATCTGATGGCAGTCTTTACAGTGATGAGTTGATGCACTTCAATTTTACAGCTGCATATGATAGCGGACTTTAAGTCAGGATCTGACACTTATTTTCATCTGTGTGTGACCCACCCATTATTTTATTTACCACTTCTGTCCATGCCTCTTTCCCGTACTGCACACTTGTCTCAGTCACAGTTTTGGTAAGCCCACCAGCTAACCCCAGCCAAAACGAGTAAAAAACAAACTGGAGAGCTTCTTCGAAAAGGGGGAAAGACCCAATGATGACAGAGCAGAAGACTCTGTTTGCCAACAAAAGGAGAGCTGCATTTAAAAGAAAATACCAAGAGTCCTACTTAAATTACAAGTTCAGTGCAAGGGGTGATATTTCATTAGATATTAAATTAAGGTGACCAGATTTTAACATTGGTAAAGTGGGACACCATTGACTGTGGGGGAGGGGGTTCTTGATTAAAAATTTGGTCTATCACGTGTCGTTCCCTAGATTGTCGTGCATTCTTTCCAAAAATTGGGATATTTTTAAAACCCCGCGGAATGCAGGACAACTTGTTAAAAATCGGGACTGTCCTGCCAAAAGCGGGATGTCTGGTCACCTTATATTAAATGTAATAATAATAGAAATAAAGTGCACTATAAATGCCATGTACTTGAAACATTCTGAAAGTATCCTCCCCTCTCCCCCTAGTCCCCACCCCCAGGTCTGTGGAAAAATTGTCTTATGTGAGACTAGTCCCTGGTGCCGAAAAGGTTGGGTATCATTGCTCTAGAGAGAGTCGTTCTTGATGCTGTCGAGAGAAACATGGTAGAAAGAGAAAACTATCTCAAGGTTATTTTCTCTCTCTTTCTACCTATGCAGTTTTGCCTCAATTAACTGAACACTCATAGTATTTTGGAATTATTTCCATGACAACTCCCTCTATTTTAAATGCTTCTCTGTTCCCAAAAAACATGTGGTTTGAAGAAAGTGCTGAGCAGGAAATTTATTGTGACCTTCAATTTCAGTAAGTAAATGTGTCAGTTGTAACTGTATGTTCAGCAAATAAAAATATGAAATGGTTTTTAAGACAGGCTATACTCGAAGCAGTTTTAGGTTCACAGCAAAATGGAGAGAAAAGTAGTGTGATTTTCCATATACCTTCCACCTCACACATGCATAGACTCTCTCATTATCAATAACCCCCACCAAAGTGGTACATTTGTTACAATTGAAGAAACTACATTGACTCACCACAATCACCCAGGGTCCGTGGTTTACCATCGGGCTCACGCTTAGTGTCTTACAGTCCATGGGTTTGGACAAATGTAAACTGACTATGTCCACCATTATAGTATCAGAGTAGTTTCACTGCATTAAAAAAATGCTGTGTTTCGCCTATTTATCTCCCTCCCTGCCAATCCCTGGCAACAACTGATCATTTTACTGTCTCTATAGTTTTGCCTTTTCCAGAATGTCATATAGTTGAAAATTTGTTCACTGTGGCATTTTTAGACTGGCTTCTTTCACTTAGTAACATGAGCTTAAGGTTCCTCTGTGTCTTTTTATGGCTTAATAGCTTATTTCTTTTCAGTGCTGAATAACATTTCATTGTCTGGATCCCCACAGTTCCTCACATACTAGAGAACATCTTGATCAAGTTTGGCAATTATGAATCAAGCTGCTATAAATATTTGTGTGCAAGTTTTTGTGTGGACCTATGTTTTTAACTCCTTTGAGTTAATACCAATGACCATGATTGCTGGGTAGTATGTAAATTAACTTTTTACTTTCTAATTCAGTGGTGTCTTCTTGGTATAATCCATACTTAATCTCTGCAGCATTTCCGATATTGGCTGGCCCATCTCTTCACAGTCTGTCCTGTGGGGTCCCGAACCTGTGGCTCACTCTTCTCCCTTGTGCTGAATGCAATGGCCTCTTCTCTGAGAAGTCACTCCTCTCACCTGGCTGCAGTAGAGCCCTGCATTATATACTCTCAGGGCACATGGTTTTTCCTTGGAATACCCTGTTAATAATTTATAAATACATATTACTGGTAGCTTTAGTTAATGTTTTCTTCCAGGGATCATGGTTTGTGGGTAGTGGTGTTTTTCACTACTGGAAAGTTGGCCTGAGCTAACCCTCTCACCACCCATTCAGATGCTGTATCCTCAAGGTTTTAAAGCGGGTAGTATCCTACTGACACATAGTTACTGGTACACAATAGTTGCTGAATAAATGCGTTGTATACATACATTATTGTATGTATATACTTTTAAGAATTAATATTTTTATTCTTTTTATTTTTCACTGGGACTATGGAAAGATTTTCTAAAGCCTTTTTTTTTATTTTTATTTTTTGAAGATTAATTTTATTGTTTTGAAAGAATACGGTGGGAGAAAGAGAAGGGTAAAGGCCCAGAGCAGTCTCCATATTTGTGTCATTAGTTGGGACATGGTTTCATTCCACACTGGTGGATGTGGGGCTGCACAGGGCAGGAACTGAACTGGGCTCTCCTGCATGGGAGGGAAGAACCTTCGCTGCAGAGCCATCTTAGCGGTTACCAGTTGAGTTGCAATTCAGCATATGGGTTTGCATAGACCGGGGACAGGAATCTAACCTGAACCTTGCCATTGTGAGGCAAGCACTCAGTCCACTGAATTATCCCTACCTAAAGCTTTTTAAACTTTCACAGACATCCATTATTTGTATTGCCACCAGAATATGTGCTTAAGTGTGCGTCAGACTATGTAATTTTCATGCTCTTTAACTTACTAAACCTCATCCCCTTGCTTTCAGACTAATGGATTTACTACTAAACATATACTTCTCCATTCCTCAAAATCTGACTCCTGCTATCTCTCCAGGTTCTTCACTCACAAGACATAGCCAAGCCATGAGCCTCTGTCCGTTACAGCACGTGACTCAGCACTTTTGTACATCTGTTCATACTCTTTCCTCATCCTCTTCACTCACAAGATGTAGCCAAGCCATGAGACTCTGTCCATCATAGCACGTGACTCAGCACTTTTGTACATCTGTTCATACTCTTTCCTCATCTCTAGACTCCACGCCCCACGCCCCCATTTTCACTAATGCTCTGACATGCTTTTGGATTTTATCCTCAGCCCCTCAGCTGCAATAACATATTTGTAGACTTTTATTATTTCTTTTTTTTTTTTATAGCCAGTGCTATACAATTGGTGTCCCCGACCAGGGTCATTGCTATGATAGTATGGACCACCCCCTTTAGGCTGGCTCCATTGTCTTTGACACAAAATATTACGAATATTCAAAGCTGTTGAATTATCAATAAACCCAGTAACACCTGCTTCAAACTTTCTAATGTAATGTATTCTAGTAGAGAGTATTCTGAATAAAGACAGTGGGACTGCTCCTAAGTGCATTTGAACAGGTGGAACAGATAACTGTTCAGTCAAGAGTGTTACTTGACATCATGTAAATTCATATTGCATTCAATTCAGTAAATGGATTTTTGTGTTTAGAAAGTACCTAGAACCTGACTAGTACTTATATAATTACTACAAATGTGGGGGGAAACATATTTTTACTGGCAAAGAGAACAGCTGCATGGATATAATGTAAGGAATCCAATTCTAAAGTAAAATGTGACAGCACAAACAATTTGTTTAAAGGCCCCTATGCCATTAACACCTGTGACTAATCCTGTAGTTCTGTGTGCCCAAGTAGATCATCAACGATGGTATACAGATGGATTTTATAAACAAAGCTCTTTGTCATTATGGAGATGAATTTTACAGAAAGTAAACCTTATTGGGTGATATTGTATTTTCCCCCACTTTTCAAAATGTGTGAGCAGGGCTCTATTTATGTAAAGCTATCACAAGCAAACTAAAAGTAAATAATTTAATCAAGTAGCTTTTTGTTTGTTTATTTATATATATATATATATTTTTTATTTTTATTTTTGACAGAGAGAGAGATACAGAGACAGAGAGAGAACTGAACTGGGGGAGCTCCCAGTTCAGCATATGGTTCCACACGGGCCGGGGCCGGGATTCGATCCCTGGTCTCTGGCGCTGCAAAGTGAGCGCTTAACCCACTGAGCCATCCCGGCTTCCCCTTGTTTGTTTATTTTAATAACAACAACGAGGGGGTTTGATCAATCTCTTCTCTGAGAGATATCCCAAAATATGTAACCAAAATAACTCATACCTTTGCACTTTTAGACCTTCACATCTGACTGTTATGCTTGACTTCAACAATTCTAATATTTTTGGATCTACGTAGACGTTAAAGATGAATATTTATTCATTATTTATGCTAGTCTTTGGTACAGTATTTGTTCTTTTCTCCCTTCTTGCTTAGGTGTGTTTTAGAAGAATAGTGTTACTAACAATAAACAGAAGTTCCAGAATTTCTGATTCACTTTCATTCTCTTTACCAGCTTATGCATATGTCAAAATGTGAGTTTTAAGAACATCAAGTTTTGGGAAAGCCGGGATGGCTCAGTGGGTTAAGCGCTCGCTTTGAAGTCCCAAGGACCGAGGATTAAATCCCGGCTCCGGCCCAGGCGGACCCACATGCTGAACTGGGGAGTTCCCACAGTTCAGTTCTCTCTCTGTCTCTGTCTCTGTATCTCTCTCTCTTTCTGTCAAAAATAAAATAAAATTAAAATTAAAATTAAAAAAGTTAGAACTGCCAAATTCACTTGAAAATAAAGTACATTTGTTAAAAATAAAAAAAAGAACATCAAGTTTCAAAGCTCTGCAATGAGGAAATATTGAAAGTAAGAAAGGACAAACTAATTGCACTTTATTACTAGTGATTTTAATTTTAGAACATGATGATGTAAATATATAGAGATGCAATCTTTAAAAATATACTTTGAATGATATGAGCCAATGGTGACCAAATTAAGACATATGATTTCAGGACAAAAATTTAAAATTCAAAATATGCATCAACAGAAATGATACAATCAATTATTTTATCCTTTCACCCAAACAGCCATTTGAATTGGCTTTTTCCCATAGTTATCTGACAGGTAAATAAATAGATCAATCCTTGGTAAAAAGAGGTAGCACTGACTCTACTCATATCCTGCATTGATTGGCAAATTCCATGAACAGAACAAATTATCATTGTCCTTGTTTGTGTATTATTTGCTCTGCAGGATAAAATGTCACAGATAGCTAAGTAGGGAGAACTTTGTCTTTCTCCACTCAGGTTAGTATGTCACTGGAGGGAGGAAATAAAAATCAAGATTATTTTGTTTTGGTTTTGAGATTTTCGGGTAAGTGATGTATCAGTTTATGGGAGAATTTCACGTAGTGTCAAGTTGTTCCTTCTAGCAACCATGAAAATAAAAGACCTACAAATTATAGTTTGAGTATAAATACTTAGTGCCAGGTACTACCTGGTGATATTATTTTGCTCCATACTTATTTAAATATTCCTTATATAAATCATATATTTTAAATGTTATATATTAAACTTAATATTTATTACATGTATTAAACTTGTATATTTTAAACTTAATGTAAATAATATTATGATACAATATGTAAT
>PVKE010049710.1:0-11178 GCA_004027555.1 Craseonycteris thonglongyai | reverse complement strand
TTTACCGATTTGATTATTTTAGAACCATAAACAGTATGATTTTGGAATTCTAGTTTTCTAATATTTAAATTCTTCAACTATTTTAAGCATTGTAGTCCTACTGAATGGAAGCTGAAAGATAAACCAAATCACATAATTATAATTTCTACTAATACATCTCATCATAAAAATCTTTACATTTTTCACCTAACACATTATTTTGCATATTTCACTGAAAGAGTTTAGCTTACAGCAATACTCTGCTGATTGGAGATTTTTTTTGGTCTATTGCAACTAGAAAATGTGATTAGCCATAACTAATAGGTTTACCTTAACACAACAAATACTATAGTACAGTGGCACTTAAATTGAGATAAGATTAGAGTTCTATTAAATAAATTAAATGTAAAGTTTTCTAAATAATAAAATGTATTATTTTATTATTTAGAAATAATAAATAATAAATAATTGTTTATTTGTTCAAAATAAATAATTATGTATTTTGTTCAAACGCTTTATAAGTAATCTTCAGAATTTTTAGTACATAATGTACTATATTTCTAAAAGTTATTTAGTGTAGTACTAACTTGGTTTCGTTTGATCTTTAAATTGTACTTCAGCATAAAGAAATATTATTTCAATTTGTATTTTTATCTGTGTATCATTTCATGCTTAAATTATTTTCTTTAGTAAATTGCAAATTTATTATCCATTTGGGCCGGATACAAATATTTAATGAGCGTGCTATTTATAAATTTTAAAATGTATAAAGTGAACATTTTTCTTTGAGAACTGCAAAATCAGAAAATGTTAAATTCCAAATAAATGTTATATTTGCTTCCTTATAGTTATACAGTGTCTAAATGATACATTAGATTTGATACTCCGTACAATTATTAATGTTTTTTTAATACCACATTGGGTTTCTTAACTTTTAGTTCATTTGGTATCAATTTCTACTTTAACTCTATTATCTTACATTACTAATTTTTACTTGACACTGCATATATATTATTTAAAAATTTTACTAAGTGGTGTTATTTTGTAAGTCAGTGAGCCTGTTCCAATTACCTTTGATTTAAAGAGCAATTGGAATGTAATATTCAACAGAACTGTCCTAATTAAATTAATAATAATTTAACTTAAATATTGTTTTCTGATACTACAGGAAAGTAACCATTTATAATATTTCAGAGAAGAAAATGTACCCATATTTAGTCATAACTTTTAGGTGATTGTCTAATTACAATGACAAGTATATTATTTGTATTTGATGAGTATTACACCTAAAATTAAAGTTGTATAAACTTTAAATATATAATGTATGTAAAAAACTAACTAAATTTAATTATATACTTATTTTTATTATTGTATCACCAACAGTTATGTAAAAATCTTGATTTTTAATAAAGTTCAACATTTGCAATATTACATGTATTCTAATGAAACTATATGGTTTTATTAAAAATAAATACAGTCATTCATATGTGAGTGTATAACTATAAATTTGCATAATTTTGGTACAAACATATATTTGATCATTATGGTATAATAATTAATATAAATTAAGTAACAGTAATGTGCAAATCTAAGATTTTTCTTTACTCCATAGCAGAATAGGTAAAAATCAAGTTTCTAACACTGTCAGATTTAAAAGTGATACTAAATAAACATCCATATTTGATCCACATTAGTATGATTACATAATGTACAAACGTATTGTAGGTTTTTGCACATTTTAATTCTCATATCTAATATTACTTAAATTTATCTTTAATAATTCTGAAACAATTCTATCATAGAATAAAAAAACACCATCTTTTAACAAGAAATAAAATAAAAATACAACAGTTATGACAACAAAAACATGTTTTTCTTTGTTGAAGATCAAGGCCGTTATGTGAGCTTGATAAATCGAACACTGAATAATTTTTTTGTTCTAAACCAGAGTTAAAATTTAAATATTATTACACTTTTATGGATATCACACATATTGTTAAAAATGAAAAGGTTACCTACATTTTTGATAACTAACTTTATCTTAATGGTTTCAAAGGAAATATTTTTTGAGATTCATAACTGGTAAAAAGTGTCAGATATGCATGTGTATAAACATATGACCAAAATTTTTTTAATTGGTTATATTACTACTAAATTTATATACAAAACCAAAAAGGTATAGTGTCTCTGAATTAACTGAAAATAAAAGCAAGAGAAGCAGAGATAATTTAAGGTTACTTCTGTCAGATTTTATGTTGAATGTTTTGAATCCTCAGAGACCTAGAAATAATTCAAGAAGGGTTACTTACATTGATCCAACTTATTAACCTTTTAAGATCCAAAGTATTTTCTTGAAATTAGAAAATAAAAACTTTTATGTTACCATTCATTAAATGAAAAATGTGTGTAATATATATTTTTAGTTAAATTTATTGGAGTGACGTTGGTTTGTAAAATTATATAGGTTTCAGGTATACATTTCTACAGTACATCATCTGTGTTTTGGATTGTGTGCTCAGCGCCCAAAGGTGTGTAATATATAATCATAATAAATTAAAAGATAAATTACAACTATTTCAGTCATTCCAAAAGAAATTAATCGTTTTAATTCCACCCATGAATTATGTTTAGGAACATTTAGTTGTTGAAATTATTGTGTAAAATATACCCTTAAATTATTTGTTCACTCCTAATATATGGTACTTATTTATTGACTGTTTTGTATTCCATATATTAAGCAGCATGCTAAGTACATTCTAGGGATGATTTCATATTATGCTTACAATAACCCTGTGAAATAGAGATCCTTGTCTTCATTTGGTATCTGGAGATTTTGAAAGTTAAGACTTGTGTGACTTTTCCCAAATAACACAGCTATTGTGAAAATTAAAATTCAATCCCTAGTTTCCTAAAGCTAAAGCTCATTTTTTATCATTATAAAATACTGCCAAGATTCTTTAAAAATCCCAACATTTACTTTCGGTACTTACCCACTTTCTATTCTCCTCTCAGTTACTTGATTTTCATGCCTATTTTTCACTAGCATATGGCTAATGTTTTCTATATTGTTACAAATGACATCTGCTTTGACAAATAACCTCTCTAGTGACATATTCACTAAATCTTATCTGTTCATTGTTTTGTGTATTAGCCATCCTTAAAAATATATTTTTAGAAAAATTTAGTTCTATCTCTATTTTCCAATTTTATTAATATATTGATTAATAATAGCAAAATGTGAGAAAAAACTAAAGTGTCCACTACGAATTAAACAAAATGTTTTCAACCTTTGTAATGTGATTAATTTTATTTTCTACAGAGTGGTGCTTCATGTAATTAATAGAAGAGTGGACTGGAAATCTGCAATCCTAGAGTCCAATTATTTATATCAGGAATGAATGGCTTAATAAAGGAGAAAATAACCTTTCATTTAGAAACTTAGTTTACCTTCAGAAAAATAATATTTAAGGAAGCGTCCAATTTCATAACATATGTAGAGTGGTATGTACTTACATACATATGTACATAAATACATAATAAGAAAGTCAAAGTATGGTGATCAATTTGAATTTTTCATAGAGTCATTAATTTGAGAAATTAGCACAAACAAGAGTATACATTTTAGGTTTTTTTGATTACTCACATATTTTTATCACTAAACAGTGGCAATAATAATGCAGTATGGTAAAAATAAATATAATGTGTCTTTAAATAACTATCAGCTTTATTCTTTTTAGATTTTCAATGTTAACAGTTACTTGAACTGTCTTTAGAGCCTTCGTGTATAAAATGAAAATGTCTTTGGACTTATGCCCCAATAAAATTATTTGAAAAAACATACTTATTTTTTTTCACTTTCTTACATTTTACATAAATGTAATTGTAAATTTTCTCTCCCCTTTCTCTCTCACACACCTTCTCTCAAAAATGATACATTTTAAAAAAAGCTATAAAAATGTCAATTGTGTCATTGTAATGTAGTTATTACATATATATTCAATAAACCCAAAGTGTCAGTGATAGGGAAAAAAGGCAAAAAATTATTTTCAACCAAGTATCTCAAGTCTTGTAAATGTTGAGGTTCTCTTGCCTTATTAGTAGAGAGGAAGGGACAGAGCCTGGTTAGACCCAACTAGTCAGTGGGTGTGAAGGCATAACATGGGACACCTGTATTATCTTCCTCATTGCTGTTTTCCTACCACCACAGAGATTTTCTAGACAAAAATGACCAACAGGGTTCATCTCCAAGGCCTGAAGTCCGTCTACTCTACAGTATAGGTAATAGGAGTGACCTTAGAAGTGGTTGGGAGGACGGAGTGAGATAATTACATGAAAACCACACTGTATGCTGCAAAAGACAACAAAATGAAAAGTTGCCAACTTTTTATTTTCAAATTACCATCAAAGTCTTTAGAGGTTTCCAAGAAGCTTATGTTTAGTAAGTTTCAATGTGAATCTGTCAATTTATACTAAAACTAGTTTAAATATAAATATTAAAAAAATAAAACCCTTTTAAAATAACAATTGGGAAATAACTAATAAATATCTTGAAAATATATCAAAAAGCTTATTTTTAACTATGGAAAATATTACTTTATTAAAAAATACATGTGTATATATTTAGCTATAATAAAAATTGTCACATAATATAGTTTTACATCATATAGTCTTGTGTTGATTTTTAAATATTTTTTTGCAAATTATGTATTAGAAATTAAAATTTATTTAAAAAATTATTGGCCTATAAGGTGCTAAGTGTGAATGGTTTAGTCACAGATGTGTTATCATTAAAATTATTAGTAGGGGAAGCTGGGATGGCTCAGTGGGTTAGGCGCTCACTTTGCAGCGCCGGGGACCGAGGATCGAATCCCGGCCCCGGCCCGTGCGGAACCATATGCTGAACTGGGAGCTCCCCTAGTTCAGTTCTCTCTCTGTCTCTGTATCTCTCTCTCTCTCTCTCTCTCCTCTGTCAAAATAAATAAATACGTAAATAAAATATATATTAAAAAAAATTATTAGTAAATAATTCATCAAACCAATATATTATAAATTAAAAATAAAAGTAAACATTTACTGGAAGTGCATTTTTTACTAGACAAACATTTTTATTAATTATTTTAACTAATTATTACCGTGGATGGATGTTTTTAATACTAAATGAGACAGTATTCTTTTTTTTTTCTTAAGGTTTATTTTATAGTTTGAGATAAGGTGTGTGTGTGTGAGAGAGAGAAGTGGGAGGGCCCAGAGCAGTCTTAATAGTTGTACATCACTAGTTGTGACATAGGTTCATTACACGCAGGTGGTTTTGGGGCCACAAGGAACTGACCTAGGGGCCTCCCACATGGCAGATAAGAACTTTGCTGCTGTCTCAGCAGTTACCAGATGTGCCACAGTTCAGCATCTGGGTTTGCATGGGTCAGGGCCAGGATTTGATCCTCGACCTCACAGGTACAAGGCAAGCGCTCATCCTGCTGAGCTATTCTGGGGTCTTCTCATTCTTTAATCCCATTTTTTACTTTAGTTTAGTTTTTCATTGTATAGTGCAAATAAGTTGGGAACTTTTTCACTTGAAGTGGTATTTAAGAATTAAATAGCACTGTCATTTAGTTCTTTGAATTACTTCTGTAAAAGAGCCAAAAGTAACATAGTGATCCATCATTAAAAAGTAATGAAAATAATATTTTTTTCTTGCTGAAAGCAAAGAATTGGAAGTCATCTGATTTTCCATAGATTTTATTACTCAACAGTTACTCACTTTTCTAATTTCTTTCTTCTCACTTGTTAAAGCAAATATCTATTAATATCTGCCATAGACAACATAGGCATCGACAAAAGCATTGGAGAACTTGTGATCTCTATAATCAGATAAATCTAGAGTTGGGGGTTTGAGAGGAAAGACCTGGGCTGTGTATACAAACCTTGTTTCGTATTTCACATTCACAGTTACAAGAAACTTACTCAACAGGAAGATATATATATGATTGACAAAGGAGCCAAGGGTGTTATGTTGTTACAAGTAAGATTAAATTAGCGAGTGACTTATGTTCGCGATATTAACATTACATTAACAGTTTTATAACGTAACCTCATCATTACAGAAATTATCTGTGTGTAATTGAGTCTATATTATGAGCCCATATCTATATCTATATAAATCATATAAATATATGTGTTCATTATAATGTACACATACATATGTATATATGTTTTATACCTTTGAAATATATTATCCATTGTCATTAACTTATTACTGTATGTGCCTGTGTCTGACATAAGTGTTTCTTACTGGCAATTTTGCATGTGCTTGAGTCTAACACAGAAGGCCAGAATATATCCTCAATGCCCTTTTTCTCTTTTATATTTTTAACATTAAATAATACTATTTTTTTCTAAAGATTTATTCAGACTCCTAGAGAAAATTGTCTTCCAATAAGCATTTTCATGTGATTTATTTTCTTATTTTTCTAATTCTCTTCATATACAGGAAAGTAATTTTCAATTGTTTTTGTCTCATTTATCTTCTTCAGTATTGACTACAAGTTTATGCAACTATTACCAATATACTTAATACCCAAGTTCTCTCTTATCACACTTTCACATTTCTTTTTATGAAAGTAGTAAAAGTTTGTTACATTATACTTACCTAGAACAAAAACACTATTTTTAGTAATAAGAACATTTTGTGCCTTTGAGGTATCATTAAATCATTGAAATGCTTACTTATACTGTAATATATACAGTAGATTTAAAATATTTTAATATTTGTTATCGGTAATTTTGAGGTTGTTATATATAGTATTGTGAAGTTTTATCATATTTGTGTGAATTATCCAAAAAAGGTAATGTTACTCCTTAGTTGGCCTACTATTGAATTTTGTTTTGGGATTTAAAGCTCCCCCCCCTCACTGTTTTTGTATTAATTTGTATTATTTATGTTTTGTATTTACTCAGTGAAATTGATTTCTGAGGGTTGCAATGTGAGCCCAGGAGGAAGAAGGATGTGGATGTTCTGTTCTAATCTCATAATTAACATTTACTTTCCATACAATGCTAATATCATACAAATATTGATGCTTCTTATTGATGGTAATTTTTCTTATATACTATCCTAGTATGTACTGATTATAATAGTAGAAGTATTTGCTCAATATTATGTCTGAAACATTGCCAAAATTTAATTTGTTTAATGTGGAAATATATAAGACATAGACTGGCAATTATTGATATTATGTATTTTCTGTTGAAAACGTTGCATTTAAAAAAAATTAAATAATGGTTTATCCAAAGATATTTTCATTGGCTATCATGAAAAGTTTTTGTGTGTGTAATATTCAGTGAACAAAGGTTGCCAAAATAAGCTTTTTATCTTTCATTCTATACATGTGCAAGGGATTATTCTATACAAAAGAGCAAAGAGTTTATAAACATTTTCTATAATAGTGGGTTTTAAAGTTTCTGAAACAATACATGAAGCTGCTAAATACTGTTTTAAATGGCTATAATAGAGGAAAAGTCAGTTCTAATTTAACACGTGTATAACCAGACCACCATCTTTAGTATGTTATTTACTTTATCTTATTAATACAGTGTATAATTACTAAGAAAAACTGTAGTTACTAAGTATTTATTTTTATATGCATCTTTATTATCAGAATTGATACACTTAAGGCTATGTCTCTTATATAACATTATGAATAATTGGTACATATTTATTACTTAATAATATATTATGTATTTAAATATAGTATTTTACCTTAAAATGTTACTATTTTATGAGAACTTCTATAACATATAATCTTCTGCTCTTTTATTTAATGGGTTTTCTGTTATGCTAAATTTGTGATGTGTGTTGAGAGAAATAGAAATAAACTTTTATATTAATTTTGTAAAATTAATTTAAAATTTTTTAGGAAAACTATGACAACCTTGTCAATTATAGAAAAGTGAGTTTATAGTTCATGCTCCATAAAAAGAAAGAGTTTTCTTAATATAGTACATTAACAAATCAATGAATTAGGGTTCAGGTAAATGTCTGGAAAAAAATAGAACTTTTAAAATGTGGCATTATATAATGCTTTATTAAATATAGAAAGAATCAATGAGACAAGGCAAAATTAGCATTATGCAAGAAACAGATCTTTGTACAGTGTTTAAAAATGTGAGATTATATTAGCTTCCTTTAAATTATCGTAAGTATTTATTTAATTTTCCAAGTAATACCCTTTGGTCACCTATTTGTTCCCTTAAGATATGTGAAGGGTAAGAAAGAGAGTACGTAATAGAGATGATAGAGATAGTAGAGACAGAAAGAGACAGAGAGACAGAGACAACTTTCTCCAAAATTTCAGTGATTTGTGGTGCCTTTAATTTTTCAGTCATCAGATGAGTTGTCTTTATTTCCTGAATAAATCATTATTTAAATAATTATTTGTATAGTTTTTAAATAATATTAACTACATATTTTATAAATAACTGATTACAATGAATGTGTTTAGAAGACTAGACATTCATATCTCAGTGTTGAAATGTATGTTTTCCTATAAGTTTCATCTGGTATATTTAGTGGCAAAGTAAAATAGTCTAATCACTTTGAAGAAACAATTTTCTTATTTTAGAAACATTTTCTTAAAAATAATTTTTTTTGTAAAATAGAAATGCTCACATTCTATGACCCACAATTCTACTCCTAGGCATTTAACCTGAGTAATGAAAATACATTTATTCAAAGAAATTGTACAAAATGTTTATAACAGCTACTTACCTAGGTAATAGACAAAAACCGAAAATAAATCAGTTACCTAAGAAAAGATGAATGAAGAAAAAAATTGTTGTACATTTCTATAATTTATTGTAATGCAGAAAACCTAAAAAACGCACTAGTGATACATATAAAAACAACATGATGAATCTTAAAATACTTTTGTTTAGAACAGAACAAATCAAACAACAAACAAAAAAATACACATCCTGTGATTCAATTAAAATGAATTTCTAGAACAGATAACATTAAACTGTGCTGACAGATATCAAAGCAGTGATTGAACTAAATTTTTGACTGGAAAGTAACATAGCAGAAGTTACTGGGATAAGAAATATGTTTTATATCTTAATTGGAATGGAATTTACACCAACAAATATCTAAGACAAAACTCATCGAAACCTTTTCTTGTTTTTCTTTTTTTCCTTTTCTTCCTTCATAATTTGTCAAAAAGATATTAAGCACAAATAACTGGCCCAGTGTTTCAGTGAGGTTCAGAGGTTGCATATATACAGGGGTTTCAATACATAAATGAATACAATAAAGAAAATTGGAACCACATTTTATAGTTGAAATCCCCAGTAGAAATGAGAATACCTGTAATTCCAAACTTGGTCTATAAATAATCTCCAGTAAAGGAAACCACCATTCCTTACAGAAATAATTGATTGCAGGGTTGGGGCCAGGAAAGAACCTTGAAGATTTTGTTACACAAGAGAGCAGGAAAGTGCTAAAACATGAAGATGTATCACAAAAACATGGAAGCCAGTTTAAAAGGGTATCGCTGTCACTGGCTAACCCGAACAGTTTCGTGACAAAATAAGAGCAATAACAGAATGTGTGTCTACACAGTCACACACATTTTATTATATTGAATAACATAAGAATCCATGAGTCCATGTCCACACTGATATAAATAAATGAATGGAAAATAAAAATGTTTTTCTTGCAGTAGAATTCCTAACAACAAATATAAAAGAAAGGGAACTAGAAAATTATGCTTGCCAATCATCATCATAGGAATTTAATTCAGGCAAGAGCCATAAATTAATCTAAGAGTGATGAGAACCTGGAAGACAAATAAAATATCTGCATAGTCCCTACAAGTCTACCTCTAAGTTGCTTATTTAATAAAGAACAAAAAGTAACTTAGCAGTAAAAAAAAAATTTTTGCTGCCCATATCTTGAATGAATACATAAAAAATCACAAATAATGGAACAAATCCATAATGCTTGTCACCTGTTGGGATACAATAATCAAGAATACAACAATATTCCTCTGATGTTTCAAACCAAAAGGCAAAAATTAAAACTAATCATAAGGAATTATCAGACAAAAATTAAAAAACATTGTATAAAAAAGACCGTTCTGTAATCATAAATGAAGAAATAAAGTATGGTACTGGGACTGTTCAATGGTTTAATGCTTGCCTCGTAATTGGGAGGTCTGCAATTCAATTCACAGCCCTGGCCTGTGCAATTTCATATGCTGAGCTGTGGCGAAACTGGTTACAACCCAGATGGCTCGGTGGTGAAGCTTCTTGCCTCCTACGTGGGAGGCCCTTGGTTTGGTTCCCAACCTGAGTGGTCCCATATCCACCTGTGTGGAGTGAAACCATGTCACAACTAACGATGTACAACTATGGAGACTGCTCTGTGCCCTCCCCCTTCTCTCTCTCTCACCTGTTGTCAAACAATAAAATAAATCTTAAGAAAAAAAAGAGAGAAAGAAAGCAGCAACTTATTTAACTCTGCATCTTGTTTATAATTATGTCTTTAAATGGACATCTCATTTTAAATTATATCCTTTTGTTTATATAAAATTAAGAGGTACAATCTAAAAGATCATCAAATTAAAACACTAAAGTGAACAGATAATATAAATAAAAGTCAGATGGCCAATAGAAAATGAAAAAATGTTTAATATTTTTTTATTGTTAAATTGGGGTGACGTTGGTTGGTATAAATTACATAGGTAAGAGATATCCAACTTATGCATGCTTAAAATAATATTTCTGTTAATATACTAGATTGTCAAATATTTAAAAAGCTTAATATTCAATAATGTGAGAGTTTAGATAAACACATACTCTTATATATTGTTGAATTCAAAATACTAAAATTCAAGGTCAATTTAGAAATAGATATGACCAGTTGCTATTAAAATCGGAAGACTATGTTTACTTTGCATTTTTTCTTCTAGTTTTAATTTTGAAAATGATATTCTTTTTAATGAAGATATCTTTATTTTAGTCTCATCAAAACTATCACATTTTCTTATTTTTTAATTTAATTTTAATTTAATGCTGAATATAAGAATGTCTTTCTGCATCTTATATTTTTCAATTATAAAAAATACATTATATTTTAAATTCTTATTTAAAAAATAAACAGGGGAAGCCGGGATGGCTCAGTGGGTTAAGCGCTCACTTTGCAGC
>PVKE010049709.1:0-11179 GCA_004027555.1 Craseonycteris thonglongyai | reverse complement strand
ACAAAAAGGTATTCTACAAACAATTTAAAGTAAATGCAACTAGGGTTCTTTCTAAACACTCCGGCACAAGATCTTACACACACTGAAAACTTTCAATGCAAGAAAATTTACTTTAATGTATTACTTACGTTTTAAAATATTTCTGGGAGAAATACTTCAACCAATGACTGACAACAGGCACACCTCTGTGTTCTGGTTTCCAGAACAGTCATTAGAGTTCTTTTCAATAACATATAGCTGCTCTCTTTCTCACATAGGTGAAAGGACCTGTGGTTTAGTGTCATAAAGAAAGATTTTGTGGCAACCAATGACTGAACACCTCTAACTTACAGCTGAGCTCTATGCTCTCTGCCAAGAAGAAGACAAGAGTTTTAAGACGAAGTCTCAACTTTTGTAAGGGTTTGGAATTTGATTGGTGAGATCACTGAAGGACCCCAGAAAGCAGCCTACAATGCCAGGCTGATAAATATTTCTTTTATGTAGATATCTTAGCATATCTCTACACCCCAACCCCGATCCACCACAACCACCACCCAACACAAGTTTTAGCCCCAGATTTGCTTTGAACCATGCCTATTGCACCTGGAAGCCAGTGGGTGGGTAATAAAGAAAGGAGGGAAGAAGACAGTAGCTACTCTTTGAAAATAACCATACAGCTACCCTTCATTGAATACATACTGTGCTCTAAGCTACGCTTTACCTCCATGATTTGTGCTCCTCACATTCACCCAGGAGGTTGGTCTTATTTTCTCTTTTGGGGGATGAGGACACTGAGATTGAGATAAGTAGGAGGCACAACTACTGAGTTATCTCAGATTAATGCTGGAAGGGGCCTAAGTCCCTAGGTGGCCTGAGCCCCAGCTCTGGCTCTGTCACTGCCCTGAGCTCCCCTGAGGGTGTGGATCCAAACGGTCCACACTGGGAGTGTGGGGAAGGGAGTGCAGGAAGTCCTGGGTTTGCACAGGGAGAAGTGCTATAGATACAGGAACTTGGTCTTTTTATTGGTCTTGAGTCACCAAAGCTGATGCTATGAAGTCATTTTCATCTATGTGCCAGCATGCTAAAAGTTCCTTTATTCCTACTCAAATTTTATTTTGCTTTTATTTTCTAGCAGACACCTGGCAATAGCAAATAGCTATAAGAGATCAGCCAATTTGCTCTTCTAAATGGTAGAAGTGGCAATCCCATGGAAAGATTGAGACAGTTCACCAATTCATAACACTTTTAAGATGTTTTAGTGGTCAATTATACATATTTATATTTTTAAAAACTGAAATATAAAGTTAGAAACTACAATAAATTTTTTTAAAGGTCAAACTACAAATTTCTTCCCTTCCAGGTAAATTTTCCCATATTAAACATTATAGACACTGAAAACCATTAGTCACATTATATTTTGTTCACTCTTTTTTAAATCAAAAGAATAACTTCCATGTCATTCTTGGCTGTCCCTTACCTCAGTTATCATCTTTGATTTTAACCCTAACATCCGAGTAAAAAGGCCATTAAACATGTACAAACTGCCATTGGCCAAGATAGTTTTGCCTTTTGGCTAAAGGTACTCATACAAAGTCCTTGTCTCAAATGGCCCTAATATGTCAGTTCTGTTGTTTTAAAATAGGTGTACTACTCATATACTTAATACCCTTAGGCATTTCTCTTTATTGAAATTATACAATTCATGGTGATTTGACCCACCCAGCAGTTATGTGATAGGCACATATGAATTGTGATATATCACCAAGGATGTAATAATATATACAATTATAAACCATAAGCTACTTTTAGAAGAACAAATTTAATTTGTGTTGCTGTTAAAAAAAAATACTTCTTTGAAATCATCATACATAAAATATTCCTTAGTATATACTTATGTTATGAAAAATATTTATAACAACTCATAGGGAGAATGTTGGAGTGAAAGATGTAGAATTCTTAGACATGAATGCACTGGTTCAAATTAGACCTTAGAAAAGTACTTACAGTTAAGTAAACTTTGTATGTTAAAAATACGTGAGATTATTGTCAATATTCAGATATAAGAGCTAATCCAAATAACTCCATATTCTTTCAAAATTATTCTACAGTGCTTTAAATCACAACATATTTATATTTTTTGAAGAGACATAAATTATAATTAGGGCCTAGGATCTAAGTCAGGGGTGTCCAATCTTTTGGCCTCCCGGAGCCACAATGGAAGAAGAGTAATTGTCTTAGGCCACACATAAAATACACTAACACTAATGATAGCTGATGAGTTAAAAAAAAAAAATTACAAAAACATCTCCTAATATTTTAAGAAGGTTTATGAATTTGTGTTGGATCACATTCAAAGCCCCTCTGGGCCACATGTGGCCTATGGGCCACAAGTTGGACAAACTTGTTCAAAAGTATCAAAACAAACCAACTTATGTGTCCATTTATTAAATTACATGCCATTTTTCTTTTCTTTAGGAATCAAGCCTTGATTATTCTTATATTGCTCCCCAGGCATTTTTAAAGCACACCAAACAGTATATTTCCCAGCTTCACTTGAGGCTAGATCTGGCCACGCCTAAGTTTTGATCCATGAAATAAAAGCAGAAGCTATGTGTGATGAATAGATGTGTTCATCTTTACTTATTCCGTCCTACTACCTGGACTATGGTGCCAGCTTTCAACCATCTTGGTTCCTGAGATGAACCATCTTGGTTCATCAGACTTTAGGGGTACTGGAGCAAAGAGCTGGAAGGCATCTCAGTCCTGGCTGACCTCAGAGTGGCCTTCCCAGTGCTCAACTGCATTTCTCTGTTTTTATTCTCATTTGAGAGAGAAGTACATTTATAACCGTGGTTAAGCCACTATCAGAGTTTTTCTGTTATATGCCGTGATGCCTAATCAAAAATTAATATATACACACTGAAAATTTTCAGGAACTTAAAATATATCATCAGTAATGTGGTCTGGTTCTCAAGTTTCTCAGTTATCAAAAGCAGGAAAAGTACATTTAAGGAGAGAAGTACTGTATTGTGAATTTATTCTGATCTCACTACTGCAGATTCTAGAATGTGCTGATGAAGACACATTTGCTTTGCATGATTTTGGTTATTTTTTAAAAAAACAAACACCCTCCCTGGGAGACAGTCAAATAGTGCCAATTGTCATTATAATTCTGAGACATACGCTCACATTATGGCAATCAACATTGACAGAACTCACGCTCACTAAAATATTTCACAAAAATCACCAATGGTAAATGAAAATGGTTTGTAATGCCTTCAAATTTAGAGCAAACTGAGCCAAGACACAGGAAGCCACATTTTATATGACCAACTCAGGGGAAAGGAGCCAAAATTAGGATGAGAATATCGTTACACTGTTCTTTCCTTAACAAAATACATGGTATTGATTTATGATATGTGCAAGCTTACTACACAAAAACAAAATATGTGATATCAAGCAAGACAGGAAGAAAATTTAGGGGGAAGAAAACCTAAGTAATAAGTAAACTCTCTTCAAAATATGTATATTTAAGGCACATTGAAAAGGATGTTAACGAGAAGGAAAATATCAGATGCTTTAATATTAGAACTACTATCTATCGTGAGCCCTGTTACATACATGCATTCACCTAAAACTATACCCATTTTTAGACTGAGAATTTAGGCAGAAACACCCAGCCAGGTATGCAATGGGCAATTTTAAGGTGTATTTTTTTCATCTTCACACTAAGCCAAGCTAATTTACAGAATTAAGCAATTTAAAAATTAGAAGATTCACCAAGTATCCTGTACACTGAGAACAAACCACAATGGTAATTCTGAAACACAAAGAGATAAAGAATGGCTTTGAAAATAATTTTCTGTCACGACTTAATTACAACAGGATATTTTGGGGATTACAACAAGATATTTTAGTTTTCCACACTTTCTGCTCACCCACATTTAACAATTCTGTCTTATTTCATATTTATTTCTGAGATTTGGGGGAAGGACTGCCAGCCAAGTAGCAGCCTTAAGAAGGCCAAAAAAAAAAGCTGCAAACAGAATGAGAAGAATGGTTTCAATTGTAGAGCAAGAAAGCCCCAGGGCAGAAAATGAGGATAATGGGAAATGGGAGGGAAGGTTATAATGAGAAAGACTGCGAAATGAAATGAGGGAAAGCTCAATTATAGGTATGTTAAAGACAAAAATTCTTCCACTCAAGGAATATCTGTGCCTTTTGGACACATGCTTGTCAAGTACAGCAAATCTATGGTGATGCATCCTTTCAATGAAACAGTAATTTGATTGAAACATGCTGTGAGAGATTAACATGCAGTGATTATAACCAACAAACTGCCATCCACTAACATTTCTTCCTCATACTTATAAAACTATCTGAAGCACACACTCTTACACAGAAAAATCACTTTTTTTTTCTTTCATTTTCTGATAGGATGCTCAATTTTGCTTGAGGAAAATTCATACCGCATGTAAAAGTACAGACAAGGACATCTGATGATCTCACTTTAAATCCATCAACTGTGTGAAGGTGATACATAGAGATCTCTGAGAAACAAGAGAGAAGAAAAGAGAACTTTTTCATCCTTTGACATTATCTTAAACTGTCTTGAGTAATTTCAGTTGTTGATGTTACAGTAAAACTAGGTTTTGCTAAGATTACTAGATTGCCAAACTCACTATTGACGTAATAGCTTGTCTCCACGAATTTCAGAATTTGTTACTCCTTTCGATTTGCTGCTGCCAAAATGCCTGACTTGCATCACACGTGTAAACAAGTATCTGGAAATACGGCTGGACACAGAAAAATCACAAGTGTTTCTACGAAAGTACAATATTAAATGTGGCAATAGACCCACAACTTACTGAGAAAACATGAGATACTTAAAAACTTCAAGATTTGAGAACAGCATTTTATTTTTATAGGAATATAAATCCATTTCCTTAAATAAAAAACACACAATAAAAATCTTTTTTTGCAAGAACAAAAATGAGCACCAAACTAACTGAGAAGTTATGCTATAGAGATTATAAAACTATAAATAGAAGAGAAATAGAAGTAGCAGCCTTCATCCTTAAAGGGCATACATATTATAAAGAGGAAGAGAATATAAAAGAAACCAAACAAAGCTGTTCATCTTTCTCAAATTTGTTTTTATGAGAAAAACTACAAGTTATATTGAAGATTTGTATTTCAGAACAATCTTCATCCTATAGCAAAGAGACTATATAAATTTAAGCCAATATCTTATTCATATAATAATAAAAATGAAAACTATAATATTAGGATATTATATAAGATAATATTTAATATTATAATATTTAAATAGGATAATATTTAAATAGGATAATATTTAATATAATAAACTCATAATTGTACATGAACTTTGTGACTTATTAGACAGGGCCTTTATATTTTCTATTTAAAAATGAATTGTAATTTTATATATTCTGATTCTTTGAAAATTGACAACTCATGTACATGCTTATGGCAAACCTCAGTGTATCATAGTATTTTATTATTTGTAATAATTTATCCTCCACCCATTCTAGAAAATTAGAGATATATACAAAGAAAGAAATACCTAAGGTTTCCATAGTCATCTATCTGAAAAGATGAGTATCACATTGTGCATTTGAGCTGGAGGGAACGTAATTCAGAAGAAGCAAATACAGTGGAAATAAGAGAAATATAGCAAATAAAATGTGCAAATGTGATTAAGGAGAAAGTCCATTCATTTTTTTAGTCTTCCATTCTGGCTGCAGTTTACATAGGAAAACCTCCTCATGGCTAGGGGATTGAGGACATTATAACCACAGAACCAGTTCCAAGTGGTCCTGTCCGGTTTAATGAGATACTGAGTGGCTTTTTAGAGATGACAGACCAAAACCACAAGTCATGCAGTTGAAGCTTGTGCAGAGAGAACTCTGACCTCCAGCTACACCTGGAACCAAAGTTCAGCACCCACTAAAGGACCAGGACATAATAAGAACTTGAACACCTCAACCCATTCAGAAGCAGAAGGTCCATGAAGATTCAATGTTGGCACACCTTTACCATAAATGTCCAAATTTCCCCAGTTAAAATCTGCCCTACCAGCCCTTCTGTATGTGTTCCTTCTAACCTGTTAAAAACCCTTAAATCTAGTCCAGCAAGTAAAATGGATTTGAGGCACTATTAGGTCTCCTGTCTTCTCAGTTGGCATCTTCTCAATCAATCAATTAAACTGTCCTTATTCCCAACTCTGATGTTTTGGGTTTTAGCCTTTTGAAGCATCAGGCATGTGGACTTGAACTTGGGTTTGGTAACAACATCACCACCACAAGTGACTTTAGAAAAACAAGCAGTCACGTGTGTATTTCATTCAGTATGAAGACCCTCTATCTCACATTCAGACTCTAGGATACAGCCTTTGCTCTAACCCATCAGAAAGAGGTTGATATGTCCCTTAAAGTATTCAAAGAAGAAAGTCTAAAAGCTCTTGCTAAGATGTTCAAGTTTTTCAAAATTCTTATACTCAGGAGGCTTAAGATCTAACTTCTAAGGTAATTCTTGCCCCTTATATGTTTCGTTTTTCACTTCTCATCTTTAGATTCTCTTGAAAGTAATTTTCCATAGCTTGACAATATTTTAGTTTCCAGTGTGCTCTAGACTTATACTTGATCTCTAAATAGAGATCCTGTGATGTCAACATGAAAATGATGCAGTTAAAAATATGCATTCCAATAATCCATTCTCATTCTAAACAGGGATTATTTCCCTGAAAAACATGGAGGGCTCCTACTTATATCCTCATCGGTTTACACATCTTCCTTTGGCCATAGCTTATGCTGTAAGGAAAACTTCCACATTTCCATTATTAGTCAGTGTATTTTAATGACCTCATGCTTCAGCTCTGTCTCACTTCATTTCACCTTGCTTCATTACCAACAAGAGTATTAATTAATCCACGATCTACGGCAGTGTAAACGCATCAATTCCCTTGTTATCATGCATAATGTCGCATGTTTAAAGGTGGTGTGAATAGATTAGTCCAGATGATGAACACCTCTGATGAAATCCACAGTCAAATCTGGTTTTTAATCACTTCTCTTGTGAGTGATCTGATACAGCATTGACTGGAACCAGGACCTCTTCCCTAGGCTTTATCTCTTTTGTCACCTTCCTGAAGCGTTTGTCCCCATCCCCCCAGTGGCCATCCTGCTCACAGCTGGAAACCAAGAAGCAGGTCTTTGTGCTGGAGATTAGATAGCTCCATAATGGCTACAAAAGCCCCTGATTTGAGGTTTATAGCTTAGAGCTGAATGGTAGGTGTTTACTTCATTTATGCCTTTCATCCATGATTTTAATGACTAGACAAAAATGATCTCTGGGATAAAAAGCTAGTAATATACCTGGGTTCATTCCCAGTTCAAATGATCACTCTGTTTCTGAAGCAGTTTAGTTAACTTCTTCCTTAGCTTCTCTGAGGATAATTATCCTGTCCCAGGATCCATCTAATGGAGAGGAAGTTTGGAATGGAGTGGTGTCTTAAGTAATCTTCAAGTCCTGCCTCTCAAATCAGGAAAGGGCTTCAAAGGTCACATGGTCTAAGTCCTCTGCTTTCATAATGAGGAAACTAAGAAGAAAATTTCTACAGTTCTAATTATGTCATCACTTTGTCAATATTCATTTATAAAGTCTCCCAATGCTTCAATTACAGCAAATAATAACACATTATATGCTTCATATTAGTAAGCAGGAGAGAAGCTAAGGGAGCTGCCAAAAAAATAAAAACAAACCAAAAGAAACAAAACCCACAGTACAAAGATGATAGTGCAGAGCAGACACCATATTCTAACGTGAGCACTTTTAGTCCTCGCCCTCTCTCGACAGCACTCTGGGGACTTGTGCTGTCACAGTGGAGAGCTGTTTCAAGCCTCCACTGAACACTGGCATCCTGCCTCTACTTCTAAGCACACCCAGGGCAGCTGGAGGTGGTGCTAATGAATTCATTTAGTCCTCCTCATTTGTTTTTTGTTTTTTTTTATGAGCAAGTATGCAAACAAAATTGACCTAATATTAAAACTGGCAGTTTCATAAAGCTGAAAAGACCTTAAATGGTAACATACAACATAGTCCAGTGATTTGTCTCTGAGAAAGCTCTTTTCCCAGGTCATCATGCTTAAGGGTGACATCAAACACTTCCAGGTGCAGGGTCTGTGGCTCCCAGCTGCAGCTAGTTACCAGCTGGAAAACCTATACCTACTTCAAATTTCTTTTACTTCTTTTTTTTTTTTCTTTTCTCAATTAAGGCTATTTCCTTTGGTTCTGAACTTCATTAAATAGGACCACCAGAAGTTTCATGTTAATTCTCTAAAATACTTTAAATGCACATGTCCTCTAGCATCTTTATTTTGCATGCCTCATGTAATATCCATTATTTCCCTCCTTGTTCTTGGCCCTACTCCTTCACTAGAATGCAAGCCCCACAAAGGTAAGGAGTTTGTATATTTTGTTTACCACCATGGCCCCACATCCAGAACAATGCCTACCTAATGGGAAGCCAAAGGTATTTGTGGAATAAAGGAATTAAATTTTCCTCACGTATTCACTCATGTTCACATAGAAATTGAATAATTAAAACCGCATTGCTATATTTTATGACAGAAGCAGTATATAAGGTCACAAGTAAAGGAATTACAGGAGGATGGCTGGTATAAGAGATAGAGGGTAGTAATTTCATCACGAGGGGCGAAACTGCCGCTTTTCTAGGGCAACAGACCATTTCTGAATATCCCAAAATGGCATGGTAATAAAAACTGCAAATGTTTAGTAGTAGGCGATAAATCAAAGCTAATCTTTGGAAATGTTACAGCATAATTTCTCAGAGGAACTTAAAACGTTTCCCATTGGACAAGGTTATATATTATACAAACATACTTACATCATCACCGGGCATGGCCACTGAGCCCTGGGTTTCAAACTTCCGACCCTATCAACATGTTAACTGCTCATGAGGCCAGAGAAACACAGCAGTGATATAAAGGAACATGAAGTTAGACCAAATCACCTCCGTCCTTGTGTAAGGGCTAAGTGGTGGTGATTTCAGCATAAAAAGACGGCAAGTTTCTAGAAGTTGTCTACATCAGTGATTTTCAACCGTTGGTCCACGGACTGGGTCAGGTCCACCAGAACTTTCCTGCTGGTCCGTGAAATTGTTTAAATCACACTGAAGTCAATTTAGTCTTCTCTTATAAATACATCCTGAGAGTGTAAAAATATTTCATGGACCGGCAGGAAATTTCTGGACCGGTGGTTGAAAAGCCACTGGTCTACATGAATTCTAGTCCCTCCAGATCGAAAACACTGTAACTTCTGTAACATATTTAGAAAGAGCAGGGGTTAGTAGAGATCCTTTGAGTCCAGGGTGTTAGTGATGAAAGACACTTCCGCGATCATCCTGTGTGTGATGTGCTCCAGGTCTCAGGCTGGGTTAAGAACGGAGCCCAGATTCTGGGAAGCAAGACTTCAGAATCTCCTGTTAGCACCTGTGGGCTCTGCCGTGGGCATGTTCTCCTTACGTCACGTGTTATTTCTTACAGGAGCAAGCATTCTTGGCTAAGAGACCTCGGGACCACCCAGAGGTTTCTGTGGCATGACAGAACTCAGGAAAAAATCCAAATGGGTTTTGTTCACTCTACCATCTCTTTCTAAGATTAGACTGAGAAATCAGAAAGCAATGTATCTAAGACCTCTGTCTCCTCTGATTGTTTCCTTGTCTTGAGACCATTTTGGTGGATGGACCAGCAGGGCAAGTGTGTGAATTCTGAATGTCTCAAGCTGCAGAGGCTCCAGGGCAGGAGCCCGTGGGCGGAAATCCCTAGACAGAGAGTGATGAGGGGAGGCAACAGGAAGAGGGAAAGGGGTCCCTAACTCTCAGAGGAAACTATATAACTATTAGAAACTTGGAATAATCTTTAAGAAAAAGGGTGGGTGGAGGTGAGACAAAGTCAAGTTCTCTTTCACTGGCTATCACACCTGCCTGAATAGCAGCATTCACTGGTGGAACTTTTAAAGCTCATAAGGCTCAGGTCCCAACTCAGAGCCCCAGAATCAGAAACTAGGGTGAGCCCAGGCATTGGTATTTTCTAAAAGAGCCCTGTATGCGGTTAATGTGCATCCACAGATAAGATCCACTGGTCTATTTGCTACATGACTTCACAAAAATAAAAGGAGAAGATAAATACTACAAGATCATTTTTATGTGTGCATAAACTGCACAAAATCATAGAGAGACTTATCACCATCTAAAATTTTCTGTGCCAACCCTCAAAAAGTTTTAGTCCTGCAAAAGCTATGCTGCTCATTAAGGTCATGAAGCTATGGTCATTAAGGTCATGCCACCTTCAAGAGAAAGCCTGGGACAGAGGCAGCAAACATCTTTCCAGAAATCCTAAAAGGTAAGGAAATCAAGGAAGAAGTTCACCCAAATTGTCTTCTATCTTTCCAATGATCAGGAGAAAAGCATTCTTAATTTTTCCCCATTAAGAAATATGTTTCCAGTGTGTATTACAAGCTTGTTATTGGCTGGAAAAAAAGAGGTTTTTTGTTTTGTTTTGTTTTGTTTTAAGTAAATGGAAAATTAAATGCCCATCTTAACTTTATTCAGGGTTCTATCAAGTGCAATCATGCTCTAAAGAAACCACTGGTCTGGTGATATAGAATAACTTTTGGACTCGTATCAATTGGCTAAGACTCTCTTACAATATAAACCAGGTACTTTCATGGAGCTTGTTGTCTTGTTACAAAGGTAAGGGACTCACTTCCTCAATGACATGCTCTACCTCCTCGGTACTACTGAGAGCACGCCACCAACACTGAGGCATCCGTGACATGATTAATGCAGGCTGAGGAGATATGTCCACACTGAGTCCATGTTACTAGACTATGCGGAAGCCGGGATGGCTCAGTGGGTTAAGCGCTCACTTTGCAGCCCCGGGGACCCAGGATCGAATCCCGGCCCCGGCCTGTGCGGATCCATGTGCTGAACTGGGGAGTGTCTCCAGTTCAGTTCTCTCTCTGTCGCTCTGTGTGTGTGTGTGTGTGTGTGTGTGTGTGTGTGTGTGTGTGTGTGTGTGTGTGTGTGTGTGTGTGTGTGTGTGTGTGTGTTTGTGTGTGTGTGTGGGTGTGTGTGTGTGTGTGTGTGTGTGTGTGT
>PVKE010049708.1:0-11177 GCA_004027555.1 Craseonycteris thonglongyai | reverse complement strand
GGGGCGGGGCCGGCAGTGACGGGCGTCCCCGCCCGCCGTTGCAGGGTCTTCGTGCTGCTGCTGGTGCTGGTCTCCATCCTCTGGATCCCTGTGATCCAGGCCAGCCAGGGCGGCCAGCTCTTCATCTACATCCAGTCCATCAGCTCCTACCTGCAGCCGCCCGTGGCCGTGGTCTTCGTCATGGGGTGCTTCTGGACGCGGGCCAACGAGAAGGTAGCTGTGCGGGGGCCCCTTCGGCACAGGGAGGGGGCTCCCTGGCCTAGAGAAAGGGCGACCGGGGGTTTGCTTTGATGCATTTCCTTCTGAAACGGAAGCAGAGGGGACAGGGAGAGGACACAGTGCAGCTGATTAGTTCTGGGTAAAGACAGATGGACAGGCAGCCCCGGCTCTACCTACACCGGCCCCTGCGGGGGCCGCCCCGCAGCCTGGGGGCCACTAAGATGTCCTTGCTCTGACTTGCAGGGTGCCTTCTGGGGTCTGATCTTGGGCCTTCTCCTAGGCTTGATCCGGCTGGTCCTGGACTTCATCTACCCACAGCCCCCCTGTGACCAGCGGGACGTGCGCCCCGCCGTGGTCAAGGGCGTGCACTACCTCTACTTCTCCATGATTCTGTCCGCCGTCACCCTTGTCACGCTGTGCGCCGTGAGCTGGGCCACCGAGCCACCCTCCAAGGACATGGTACGCTTGGGTTTTGTGTCACACTGGGGGCCCCTCCACAGGAGGGGGCAACCCAGGCTCATGCGAAGGGGAGAGGCCCCGAGAACAGGCCCACCCTGGGCCCCCCAGCGTCTCAGGACTCCGCCTCTTACTCTCATTACACAAAAGCATTTTCAGCAAAGTTCCTGACCCCCAACACACTCCTGACCAGAGAAGCGAGGAGCCATGGGGCTGAGCTCTGGCCCCTCGATGCCGCGGGGCTCACACGGGACGGGACCAAGAGCTGACCGTCAGCCCCCTCACGTGCTGCCTCTGCCCGCAGGTCAGCCGCCTGACCTGGTCCACGCGTCACGACCCCGTGGTCCGGAAGGGACAGGGGCCCCCAGGAGGCCCCCGGCCACCTGCCCGCCCTCAGAACAGCACGGCGGAGGCCAGCACCTCCGGCAGCCGGGGAACCACCACTCAGGAAGACAAGGGCGGGACACACAGCGGTGAGTGGCCTCTTTCCCCAGTGACGGCCGGGGGCTCAAATGCATCGCGTCCCAGCCAGAAGCGTCCCCGGGGCCTGCGGCCGCCGGGAGCCCCACCTCCTGCTTTAATAAAACATGACTTGAGATTTTTAAATCAGGAAGAGTACGTCAAAGTCCCGATTCCCGAGTCTCTGGGAAAATGGAAGGCCTGGCACCGCTGAGCCCACGCGTGTGCACGGCAGACGCCCTCCCATCAGCCGAGGTCCTGAGGCTGTGGTGTCATTCATCGCCACCTGTGCCCACCCCCTAACTGCACGCAGGCCGATTCAGAGGCTGTTTGTTGGTGGAGCCGGCAGTGGGGACCTGGACGTGGTGACCACCCTGCAGCACTGAGGTGCTGACAGCTCCCACCCCCCCCACACACGCGGCCGTCCTGACCGTTCTGTGGGCTCTTTTCAGGGGGCGGGACCCCAAAGCGGCACGGCGTGGTGCGCGCCCTGCTGTGGCTCTGTGGGATGGACGGCGCGGGCCCCGCGGAGCCCCCGGGCCGGGCTGACCCCACCATCGGGTCCCTGGAGGAGAGGCCCCTGGTGAAGACGCTCCTGGACCTCAGCTTCATCGTCTGCGTCAGCTGCGCCGTCTTCCTCTGGGGCTACTTCGCGTAGCGCGGGGGCGGCTCGCTGCTCTCTCCTTGACCCAGCTTTTGTGATGCGGGAGAAAGAATAAAGCTTTGTTTACCGAGAGGCTTCAGGGGTGTCAATGGGCCATTTCACACAGGCCGTTTACGAGAAGCTTCCTGCCACAAAAGGTGGGTCAGCCACGCAGCCCAGCTCACAGGGTGGCCGGGCCCCTCCCCCACTCCATGCGCTGGCTCTGCCCTCGCAGGCTGAGGTGCCCGCATCCCTCTGGGCCCAGCACGCCGTGACGCCCATCAGCACGGCTACAACCAGTTAGTGCGTCTCTGTCTCCTGCCTCAACTACCCCTCCTTCCATCTCCTGCTCTCTTCTCTACGTCACTTCTTGCAGGAAGCCCTCCTGGGTCACCCCACCTCCCCCCAACACGTGCCTTCAAAGCAGGTCTCACACTTAACTCTCTTCCCACATGGAAGTTCAAGGGCAGAACGTGCCAGTCACGCTGATGCCCGCACAGTGCCTGGCAATGAATGGTCGGACAACCTTCAAATACAAACGTCACCTGGCTCCTTATATCCGTCAGCCACACCCCCCGACTCCTGCCCAGGTACCGGTGACCGAAGACACTGTCCTGCAAGTCAGTCCCCGGGTCTAAGCTTGTGGAGGTGACGGGGCGGCTGACCAGTCACCACCCGCCATGCAGCCGCAAGCCCTCCCTGGCCACACGGCCTCCGGGCAGCCCTGGGACCAGCCTCCCCTTTGGGACTTTGCCAGCTGAACGTGTCCGCCCGTCCGTCACCCCCACGTGCATCCTGGCAGACGTCGGCTCTTACCTGGGTCACCTGCTTCCGGTCTGGCCCCACTCCAGCCATGGGGCCTGAACATGGAGTGATGTCTGAGGCCCTGAGTGCTCCCCCAGCTCCCATGCCCCCATGCCCCCCAGACACTGCACCCGCCGCCCCGCCCGCAGGAGTGCGCCCCTCCGCCTCCCGGGGCTGGCGTGCTGGCTGCCGGGGGGCCAAGGCCATGTGTGCGGCCTGGAGGACACACGGCCGCTATGGGCACCCCCTGCTTCAATCCTAAGGGTCCTCGTGTGAAAACAGAACGCCGAGTTTCCACGTGAAAGGGTGTGCGGACATCTTCTGGGCCGTTCAGTCGTAACTCATTGAGGTGCACGGGAACCGAATTCACAGGCAGGGCGAGGGGGAACCCCGAAGGACTCGTTTCCTGGTCCAGAATACCCGCCCGTGCGCCGTGATGTGTGGGCCCTGAGGTGACGCTCAGGGAGCCCCGCTGCCCAGCGCGCGCGTGGTGAGGGGGCAGCCACGGCAGGGAGCCCACGCGTTCAGGGGCGGCAGGCCCTACCACGGCAAGGCCACGAGCTGATGGCAGCCCGCAGGGCTGAGGCTGCCGCCCTCTCCAGACCCACAGCACCTGCGATCCGGTGTGAGCCGCTGAGTGTGGACACTCATCACGTAGCAGGACGAGGACAGTGCGTGTGGTCTGTGGACGCCTCTGTGCACGCACACGGGGGGGATGGAAGTCTGGGGAGCGCTGACGTGGGTAGTGCTGGGGACGGTGACGAGGTGGCAGCCATGTGGCAACCGCCCACCCTCCACAGGGGCAATGGTGTCACCATGACCCCATTACAGCTTCAAGTGACAGCCCAGCCCTCCGCCCCCTGCTGTGACTCACCCTCAGGACACACAGGAGCTTCCTCCTGGGGCTGACCTCTGACCTCCGATGCCCGTCAAGCGCGTTTCATTCTCCCTCAGACGGGAGCTGCCGAGGGAGAGAAACCGGCCACCGTGTTGAGTGAAGACGAAGCAGACTGTTAGGATCACGAGGACACGGCTGCTCTGCTTCAGAGCTGTGACGAGACACACGCCACACACACTGCTAGGTGCTCAAGGGGCCTCCCCGGTCCCGGCTCCCCAGGAGCGCGGGCCCAGGCGTCGTGGGGGCGTAAACCCAGGTGGACACGGCCCCCTGGACACGGGCACGACTGATGAGCAGTCGCCGACACCTTTGCTTTCTCCACGGGGTAGGACCCCCCGTCGGGGGAGCAAAGAAAACTCAGCCGCAGGGCGCAGGAGGGGGCGGCCTCACACAGCAGTGACTGAGGCCGGGGGTGGGGTCCCCGACACTCGGCTTCAGTGTCATTTATATAAGCGCAACCACAGGCTTGCGCTTTTCCACGTAAAGGTGCTGAGTTTCTTCACAGTGGAAGGAGCTTTGCTGCGTCTGATGGGGGGTCGTGGGGGAACTAGGGCCCGGTCAGCACGTGCCCAGCAGTGGGACGGCTCAGGGCCACCGGGTGGGCGGCCCCTGCCTACTCCCAAGCAGAGACCGTCAAATGTGGGCCACGGCTGGCGGCCCCTCGCACTTGGCTCTGACCCCCACCCTGTCTCCCCAGAGCCACTGGAAGAGAACCCCCATGGGAAGCAATGGTCCGGCTCCGGCACGAGGCCCGTGGGCCATGCATCGGCCCCGAGGTGTCCCCAGGTGGACAGGAAAGGGCGTTGGGGCGAATGAGCCGAGGGAAGGCCTCACCCACAGAGCGTGTGCTGAGGGACGGCCCTCGGGTGGTCTCTGGATCACCTGGAGGCTGGTGTCCCTCCTGTGACCTTGCCCTCCATACTTCCCGACGTCTTCAGATCTCCGGAAGGTGCAGCCACAACCCTACCTGGCTAAGTGCACGCGCGCGCGCACACACACACACACACACACAGCACCACAGTTCTGCCTCCAAGAACAATCAAGTTTTCATATAAACCACAGAATATATTTAATTCAAATTAAACATGGAACTAGAATAATGTTCAGTCTTTATCAAGTAGCAATTACATTGTTTTCTTAAAAGAAAAAAAAAAAGAACAGTACATTTCCCTCTACATTCTGGCGATGCGACAGGCACAAGTCATGTCCGATTTGTTGAGGTGACAGATCCAGCCGTCACCAGGAGAGCTCCCGGGCTGCGGGGTTGGGGACAGGCTCCAGGCTGGACGCTGCGCTGCATCGAGGGAGGGAGGCGCGTGCCCCGCTACACAGACGGCGAGGCCCTGCCTGACCCCGGCGCTGCGGGTGCCGTCTGCACGGGTGGCGGCGACACGCTTCCCACTCGGGTGTGTTTTTGGCATGATTTCTTCCCATGGGAAGGAAGCCACTTCTTCAGACACAGGCCATCCGGCTGCAGGTGTGAGGCCTGGCCCCCGAGGGCTCAGGCCGCGCTCCGGTCCGTGGAGCCGGTGGCCGTTTGGTCTGAGGAGGCCCCCCGGGCAGGCGGGTGGGGCTGGGGGGCAGCTCTCTTCACAGGGCGGTGCTCTCTGTGTCAGTGTCCACGTCCAGCAGCACATGGCCGGGCAGGTCTCTACTTGCGTCTGAATGCATTTCTGGAAAGATGCTGCAAAGCGGCTCGGACACCCGAGAACTGGAGTCTGGACAGAAACAGAGAGGCGGGGTGGGTGCCCGTCATGCCCAGGGGCCACTGTGGGTGCTGGGCAGGAAGCTGGGAGCAAACAAGTTGGCCCATGCACACACACGTTCCCCCAGAGCCCCCGAGCCGAGAAGTGCGTGCAGCCTCTGAGACCTCTCACGACGCCGGGGACACGCTAGCTGAGGCCTCCTGACAGCACCTGGGCTACTCGGACAGGGGAGCTCTGTCCTCTTAGGCCGATGACCCCCCTATATGAATGCTGGGCCCTGAGCCTCGGCACGGTGACATCGGGGCGTGTGGGGGTGTCCCGTGAACTGTCGGATGTTCAGCAGCACCCCTGCACTCTCTCCCCAGCGTCAAAGCCAAATGTCCCCTGGGAGGCAGTTACCCGTGGCTGACAATCCCTGAGGCACATCCCCAGGTCACCTGCAAATATTAATCTTCTCACATGTTTCTCAAACTTACACTCCCAGTATTTTTTTCATGTCTTATTATGTTGGATAAAACTTCCTTTGTAAGATGGCAAGTACATGGTCCTCAGGCCATGGTCCCTTGGTCCTGTGCTCACAGGACACTTCAGCCAATCAAGCCCTGTTCTCCCGAGTGGTGCATCCCCATCCATCCGTTCCTTCCTGAGCACCTGCCCGGGAAGGCACTGTTCTGCCTGTGAGGACACAGGTCCAAGGGGCCCCGGTCGGGGCAGAAGGACTTGCTTCCCCTGTAGGTGCAGGTTCTGGCAGTGACAAGAGCCCTGTCAGGGTTTCAGGGCTGGAGCAACAGAAGGGCGATGCTGAGACTTGCTGGGGTTCACTGGCCAGGTCAGGGTGGTCACCGAGGGAGCAAGGAGAGAAATGGGGGTGGGGGTGCCAGGAGCCCCCGTGCACCTCTGTGCTGCTCATGCCCTCATGAGGTGTCGTCCTCCCACGTCCGCCTGCTGGGAGCGGCTCTGGGCCGACTGCTCTGCCTGCTCCTCATCCACGCAGCGTGAGCCCCCTCACCCCACAGCTCTGAGCTGCAGGGTGTGTTCACCTCCTGGGGTGTCCCAGTCCTCGTCACGACTCCTGGGTGGGCAGACCCTTCTCTCCAGGTTGCTATGCACCACGACTCAGAGAACTTTCTAGTTTTACGGAGGGGCCAAGGGGCTGAACACCACTTCAGACGGCTCAGGTCTACGGAAAATCGTAAAAACCCCTACAGTGGGCTGGCCGAGGGCTCTGGTCAGGCAGGCTACCTGGGTCTGTGCTCGGCAGACAGCCGTCAGCAGGGCAGAGGCCGTGTCGCCTCGTCAGAGCCTCGAGCAGGGACTGGTCAGCAGCAGGTGCTCAGCAAGCTCCGTGCCAGCCAGTGGATGGGCAAATGGATGGATGGAGGGGCAGGGGGCAGACAGAGAATCAGCCACCCCCTTCCCCCCGTCTGCAGGCAGAGGTGGCCGTGTCTCAGAGACCACACTGGCTCTAGAAGGTCCTGCAAGTCCAGCCTCTTCTCCCCAACAAGACCAGACAAGGAGCCAGAATGGACATGCTGGGGGGGGGGGGGGCACGAAGCCCGGGGGGCATGCACTGATGAGGTTTCTACTCGTTAACATCGGCAGTGTCTTCAGGAGACAAATCTGCTGTCCTATTTTTTTACCACCACATACAATTTCTGGATTGATGCTTTGCTGACGCCCTGCTGCGATGGATGATGCGCTCACAGAGAAAAGCAGTGAGGAAGGAAGGGTCTGTTCCCGGCACAGCCGCTGACACCACGGGGCAGCCCCTGTCCATGGGCATTATCACACACGCCTTCACGGCACCTCACTGAAGCCCCGGGCGGCAACAGCGCCACCTCAGAGACGAGGACGGGGGCCTGAGACCCGCAGCCCACCCGGGTGACACCAGCGCTGGACCGAGGACAGGTGCTGGAGGGGGCGCTGGCACTCCCTCCTCCCCTACAGGCCTGGTGTCCGCGGGTGACGGTCCTGACAGAAGGGCCAGGATGTGAGGACACAAGGGGTTGAGTCTCAAGCCGTCTGGTGCACCTTTAGGTGCTACTGACACCCCGCTAACACTTTCTGGCCCTGAATTTACACTCAAGAGTCATTTTGTATCATATGTTGCTTGGAGATACTATACATATTAAAAAAACAGGCCGGGAGGCAGGCCGGGTGGCGTGGGTGGGCTCCCGCCCAAGGGAAGGTGCTGTGGCCCCACCCCCGGGGGCTCCGCCCTTCCTGACAGCCTCTGGCCGGGGGTGGGCCATGGGCTGCGACAGGCCCATCTGTCACTGCAGGTCAGTCATCACCCCTCCCACCACCCAGCCCTCCTCCCTAAGCCAGAGCCTGCGAGAGTGACTTCCTCCTACCCCTCCTCACTTCCCAAGGGCCTGAAACAGGCTGGGAGTCAGTGCTTCATTACGTCAGTCAGAGGAGAGTCCATCAGAGTCTCACTGGGGGTTTCTTGTGACATGATTCTGCCCTCTATGAAAAATGAACTGCAAGCAGAAGCTGCTTAACGGATGGGCTAGAACACTTCTGCTTAATGAAATACTTACTATGCAGCCCTGGAAAGACACGAATAAAAGTGACACTGTCACATGGGAAAGAGCACTGCATGGAAAGTAAACTAAACACGCAAGACCTGAACACATGCATGCCAAATAATTGCGATCACGTACTCTGTCTTGCCTTTTAGAAAAACACAAACCAAAATGTTATGGACAGTAGGCTTCTTCAATTGTAGGAAGGTGGTTTCTTACTCTCTCTAGTTCTCCAATTTGCTCCAATAGCTATGCTTATCTTTTAAGTGCATTACTTTCATGATATACGAAGTTTAATTTTAAAAAGAAGATGCCATGAGCAGCAGCAAAGTGTTAAATGACCACTAGGACAGTGACTCATTCGACCATGCTTGGGGGGTGAGTGACGTCACTGAATTGAGAATTAGCCATGGTGTCAGCAATTATAAGACAGTTTTCTCGTTTTAACTAAGTTGACCCCTCCAACAGTAATCCGCACCAACATCACCACGCTACAGGTGCACAGAGTGCGCGTCCCCCCCACTCCACCCCCCACCCCGCCCCGCCCCCGCCGGCTGGGAGGGGAGTGGAGACAGGAGCACAGGGCAGCCCTGGGGGTGCCTGCTGCACGTCCGTGGACACACTCGGCAGCTGGAGCATTGGCAGCGAGCATGCGTGCACGAGGCCAGCACGCTTACAGCATGCACGGTTAGTGGCTGCGAGAGGCAGGGGACGGTGACAGTTAGTAGCAGGCGTCATGCACAGGCATGATCACAAAGCAGCGAGAACGCACTGGCCAATCAGGTGCCTTTTCCTTACCATTAAATATTCCAATTTCAGTCCTGACTGATTATGGCAGGTCATACATCTAAATTATTTAATAAAATGTTGCAATTAGAACACTCTGCTAAAATCTACTTTCAAGACAGTGAGACGTAAATGCTTTTACTGTAAGTGAAGCTAACACCCGCCGGCTTTTTAGATGACAATGAAACTGACACTCAATATGGTGGCAGAATCTGTGTCCTTGGGGATGGCACTGAGCTGCCTGCCACCCAAGTGGCAGCGATAGCCTCCCCCAAGAGCTCCTGAACCCCTAGGCCTTAACTCGACTTTTAAAGATCAAGTGCTCTGATCAGACAGCCTGTCTTCAGCAGTTTTTCTATGTCACGTTCTCCCAGTGGGAACCTGGTGACATGATAAAGGATCCTGTCAAAGTCCCACCTGTCCTTCTGCAAACACCCACGGCACCGTCCAAGACTGGGTGACAGCCCAGGGTCACCACTCATGGGGTTGCACACTCTGAATGCTGGCCTTTGGTGGCCACTAATGGCCATCCAGAACATTCTAAGAAATTAGAACCTGACTCTGTAAGACAGGTAACTGTGGTGACCTGGAATTTCATGAAGTAGGAGAATCGTAGGATAGACTGGTTCTGAAACCATTTATTTAACTGACATCCAAAGGAGAAGTATTTCTACCGTAAGCTGTCACTCATCTGGTTAATTGCAAAGTACAGACCATTACTATGTTGAAGCACACCAGTAACATAACCTTCTGGAATGAACACACCCCAGGCAGCAACGCTATTAAAGAACAAGCCTTTCCACCTTACTAAAAGGAGAGGCTGGGGATAAACTTTGGTGTGTCCCAAACATGGACACGTTAGAAGGCTCAGCCTTGATTAGGGCTTAGTCACTCCATCCTGTCAGTGACCTCCACACCCCACTGGAGTCGGGAAGGTGGAGTCACGCCTGTGCCCTTGGCAGCCCCTTGTGGTTTCTGCAGGAAGTCTTCTCAGACCCGGACGGTGGACACTGGCTGAGAGCCTGCTAAAGGCTGAGGGCGAGGACCAGCTGCCTGGAGCCACCGCACACAGCGTGACAGCCTTGTACCACCCGCTGGGGACCTACAGGCAGGAGTTGCAGGAGCCTCACAGCACCTTTCACAAGCTCACGTGGTTTAGGAAAGCAACGTGTAAGCATGCCGGATTGCAAAGGGGTTTAGTGCAGCGGCTTTGGAGGGAGATTTTTCTTTTGGGTTCTGAGAATTTCAAACCTCAAATTAAGAAGCTCCATGCAGTTAACTTGCACTTAAGATATAAAATTAACTTTCATAAAATTAGAAACTAAAGCTTAAGACACAAGGGACACGATTTCCCACTGTACCAAGCCGTCCTCGGCTGGCTGTGAGGTAAACGACGCTGGAGGGAGCAGACGCTGCACAAGGCTTACCGAAAGCAAAGGAGGCATCCCAGTGCTGTATCTGAGCGGCTCGAAATCGGGCTCTCAGTCCCCTGACATCTACCTCCTGAATTCGGAGCACTGAGGCTCAAAGTGCTTCTGATCAAAACGAAAGGCACGCCTACACGCTGCAGGACAATGGCGCGGGCTGGGCGGCCACTCCTGAGCACACTCAAAAGCACACGCAGGACACAGCTAAGCGGAGCGTGTGGGCACATGGGGCAAGCTGCCTGGGCTACAGACCTTAGTCCTGGGAACCTTCCCCACCTGTGAGCACGCTAGGGAGGGCATCTACGGGAAACAAACAGACAAACCAATGTGGCCTTTTCTCAAAACAAAAGTGCAAATGTCATCAGAAAACCATTATAAACCACTTACAGCTTGTGCCCATCACTCGTGATATTCCTGAAAAAAAGAGCTATCAAAAGACAGGCCAGTCACTGCCCCCTCACCATTCGGGGTACCAGCATGGGGTGCCCCTGGCCCACTTTCAGCTGAGAAGTTACCCCCTCTGGTTGGGGAGCCCAGGGGTGTATTTCAGCTTCTTCTCTAACATTCGCTCCACTTGGAAAAATTCAAAACTCAGCTGTTGTGAGACATGATTCAAAGCTCCTAATTACCATAAAAACAACAACACACATTTAAAGAACAGTCCACCCATTCCATCCTTGAATCAAATAATATATTAGAGCATGTCAGATGGAAATGTTATAAAATCATAAATAAAACAAGCAGCTACAATGTAGTTCGCCTGCAGAAACGTGCCCTTGGGCATCCCACTAACTGCATGGACCTCTTTCACTCGGATGTGACCAAGCCCGGAACATTCCCTTCCCAGCAGGGCACAGATCTTGGTTTTTGAAGTTGTACCTAAAATGCTTCACTTACTGTGAACATTTTTACTTAGAAGGAAAATAAGCATTTCAATGAGGAACTCACTGAGAAATGAATTTCACGTTCATGCTGTGCCAAGCCCTCCGCCTGTAGTAGCCCCAACTTAGAATAACGTGCAAGTCCTTAGATCTTACACTCAGTACAACTATCCATGAGGGGTCAGCAAACTGGAAGGGCCGTGCAGGGCACGCTTTTGACTCTGCCAACCGTGTGACCTCTCCAACCACTGGGCTGTCCTAACACAAAAGCAGCCAGAGACATGTCAGCAGATGCGAGTGGCCATGTTCCAGTAACAATACTTGCAAACACCGGCCTGAGTCGTTCTCATGTGCTCTGGGGACGCAGTTT
>PVKE010049707.1:0-11157 GCA_004027555.1 Craseonycteris thonglongyai | reverse complement strand
CCCCCCGCAAAGGGCACGCAGCGCAGCGCGGGGCGCGCCGACGCCACCCCCCCCCGCAAAGGGCACGCAGCGCAGCGCGGGGCGCGCCGACGCCACCCCTGCCCCCCCCCACAACGGGCACGCAGCGCAGCGCGGGGCGCGCCGACGCCACCCCTCCCCCCACGGGCACGCAGCGCAGCGCAGCGCGGGGCGCGCCGTGCACTTGCCGGGCGGGCGGTGCAGGTGGCGGCGCGCGCCCTCCGCCCTGGGCCGGGGGCCAGCGCTGCGCCGCGCGCCCGGAGGGGCGGGAGAGGCGGGGCGGCCGGCTCCCGGCCCCATTTAACTTCGCGGCGGGGGCTGGAGGCCGGCGTCGGGGAAGCTCCGGGGCCCGGCTCCTCACACCAGGTGGCGACGGGCGCCCGTCCCGCCGTCTCTCCGCAGCGCGCGCCGTCAGGGCTGCAGGTTCCAGACGCTTGAGCGGCGCCAGGTGGGTTCTGCGAGCGCGTCGCGGCGGCCGGGGACGCTGTCCCCGCGAGGGGTCGGGGACACTTTTAGACACTTTCTGGACAAATCAGACTTTTTTAAAAAAAACGAAGATGTTCGTGACGGACCAAAATACGGAAACGGGAAGAAAAACGTAAAAAACACCTCAGAACTCTTGGCGGAGTTCGGAAGGCTTCGGGGAGGGACGTGCGGGGCTCTGCGCGGCTGAGGGGCGCTTTGTAAGGGGGCGCGTTTCAGGTTTGGGGGTGTGGAGGTGGGAAACGGGCTGGCGGCGGCCGGGGGCGCTGAGCGTCGGCAGGTTGGCAGCGCGGCTCCCGAGAGCCGAGAGCGCCCAGGGCGGAGGCGACGCGCCGGGGGCGCCCGGGGAGCGGCGGCGGGGCCGCGGGTCGCGGAGGCTGTGCTCGCGGGCACACGGGCCGCCTCTGGGCGAGCGTCTGAGGGGCGCACGGTCCCCGGCCCGGCCCCGGAGCCTCTCCCCCTCAGCCCAGAGTCGCCGCCTCAGGGTCGGAAGCAAAGCAGCACATTTGCGGATCGCATTAGGCCAGGGCCCTTAATGCTTTCTCCAGATGGAGAGGAGCCACCGAACCGCCCCCGGACACCGCCGGCCCCGCCGGGGCGCCCGCGCGGCGGAGAAGCGAGAGGCTTTTCCCGGCTCACGCCGGTCCCCCTGTACAACTGTGAGGAGAATTCTGAGGAAACACTTCGGCCCGCGCCTGGTCTCCGCCCGCCCCTGCTGGTTCTCGCCCTCGCCGACTTTGGCGAGACTGCGCGGGCTGCTGGCTCTGAGGCGGTGCCCGCCGCGCACGTCGCTCAACCCAGCTCTCCGGCCCCTGGCTGCGGCTCTGAGGGCGCTCCGTGTCACCTGGCGGGGAAAGCCCCGAGCGATGGCATTCCAGCCCCTCTCTTCCCCTGTGGCCGTAGGCAGGTCCCTGCCCCTGGCCGGGCTGGCTTCGTTGGCCTTAGACTCATTTCTGCCTCAAGGAGCAAAAGCTGGCAGGTGCCCTAACCCTTGGCTCCAAGCTGGCTTCCTGAGTCAGATGCCAATCACCACACCCTGCTGCTGACAAATGGGCTGGAAAGTGGCTGGTGCAGAGATACCTCAGCTTCTGGAGGGTTGGAGGTGTGGGCTGCACAGTTGCGGCCGGCCCAGCCGTCCTCTTGGCCGTTCTCCTAAGGAAAGCCGCACACAGTGGGTACCTTGTGGTAGGTAGCCCCATCCTGGACCAACACAGACCTTTCCAGTCGCTCTCCGGTGGCCGTCCTGGGTGCTGCTGCTGAGGCCAGAGCTGGTTGGAACCCAACTCTTTCTTTTGTAGGCTACCAGTGAGACCCCTGCAGGAGACTGGAGCCCATGGCTTCCTGGAAGAGCCCTTGGTGGCTGCTGATATGGATGGTCTTCATGCACTCAGCCCTCCTGCAGGTAACAGGGAGGGGAAGAGGAATTGTAAGCATTCCTCTGTTTATGTAAGAGCCTTATGCTAGATCCCCTAAGAGGGGTGGTATCATTCGTGTGACTCCTATGCCAAAGAGCATCCTGTTTTCTCTCTTACCTTCTAGCAGATGGTATTCCTGGTTGACTTAACTGGAAAAATGACCCAGATTGCTTGGGTCTTCCCTGAGTTGTGAGCAAGGGCCCAGTAGCACTATGGGCACCGCGTGACAGCAATGACTTGGGACTGTGACAGACCCTGTCTTTTCAGTCTAGAATGACTTGTCTGCCTGTGCTCAGAGGCTGGGCTGCTGGAGAAGAGGACACAATGAATGAGCAGAGCTCAGGGTTGGTCCTTAGCCTAGTCACTACATCAGGATTTTCAGTTGACTTCCGTCAACACATATCACACTGTTTTACAGCCCTTTCTTTAAGGTTTTATTTTATTTGAGAGAAGGTAAGAGGGCATGGGTGGAGGGCCCAGAGAGCAGTCTCCATAGCTGTACATCATTAGTTGTGACATAGTTTCATTCCACACAGGTGGATGTGGTGCTACACAGGGTGAGAACTGAACTAGGGGCCTCCGCATGGGAAGCAAGAACCTTCATCGCCATCTGGCACCGCAGTTTAGCATATGGGTTTGCACACGCCAGGGGCGGGATTTCATCCCCAGACCTTGCAGTTGCAAGGCAAGCAATCATTCTGTTGAGCTGTCCTGGCATCCCATGCAGTACTTCGTTTAGACTCCTGTCTTTCCTGCTAGCCTGGGAAGACCCAGCTCATCCATTGCACCCTCATTTGCCTGCAGGGAAGACTCAGAGGAGTAACCCTAGCTTTGCCTGAGAGACAATAGAAAGTGGTGGAGACAGTGGCAGAGTGGACGGCATATGCTTCATCTGCTAAGAGCCACCTCTGCTCACCAACTGAGCACTGCCAAGTGGGAGCACAAGCCCACAATGTCCAGATCCTCCAGTTTTTCTGGATATCTGGAACCTCTATAGTCTCCTATTTGTTAAAGCATTGGAAGTCAGGCAGGTGTATTTGTAGCTTATAAGAGGCCAAGCAGTCTAGCCCCAGATCTAAAGGTACAAAGCACATCTGGGTCAGTATCGTGCCCTGAGGGCGGCTGCTAACTCATATAGGGCCTGGTGTGAATTAGGACAAGGCAGCCCCCTGCAGGTGTAATTAGGCACAGGGTTTGGTGGCCTGTGTACCCTGAGTCTAGCAAAGGACCTGGACTTAATCAGGGCTTTCATGTCTGTTAAGTGAGCATGCACACACGAATCAAGAGATACACCCGGACATAGATTAATCAGATTTCTCTGACTCTTACTTCCCTCTCCTGAACTCAGGGTTGCTGAGACCCCTTTCAGCTCCAATGCCCCCTAATTTCTGTCACTCATGAGAACAGGTTAACAAAGCACATCTCTCCCCTTATCCTATTTCACTGATGCTGCTCCACAATCATATTTTTTATAGGTATCTTTTGTTTGAACAAAAGTATTTTCAGGGTTATTTTCAGGTGTCTCTGGTCAGCGAGGTATAGTGTGTGACAAAAAGAAAAAGGAAAAAAAAAAGTGGACGCTTGCTTTTCTGTCCCCTCCGTGGATCTGCAACAGACTCAGAGCTTCCAAGACTTCTTCCTGGTCAAACGTGGCTGAGGTTTCAAGACACCGCATCTCATTTTGTTTTCATTCACCCTATAAAATTTAAATGTGCTTTGAGGCAGTCTGTTGACCTTTGGCCAAGGGCAGTGTTTGCCCAGCTTGAATTACTCACCTCTTTTGGATTTTTCCATATCTGTGTGCCTCTGGAAGTGCTGTTTCCATGTATGGGGCAGGCTGCACAACAGGCCGTAAAAGGAGCTATGAGGCCAGCATTCTCCCTCACCCACACAGTCCACTGTTTGAATCCCAGCTCTACCGCTTCAACCCTTGTGGGGCAAACATCTCTGCACCTCCGTGTCCACATCTGTAGGGAGGGGGGTCTCTACGTCACAGAATTATTTCGGGCAATGACATCATTGTCAAGCTGTGGGAAGTCACAGAACCAAACAAAAAGCAGTGTGGCGGCACCTAAGGGGTGTACAGTAAATGTGAACGCTCTGAACACTTTGAAACCAAGGCGTGTAATGTCGCTGTGGAGCTGTAGGGGGCGCTCGGGAGGCATGAACGGAAACGGGAAGATGCTTGCAGGGGGCTGCAAGGAGGTGGGGCCTGATCTTCTCAGGGGACGTTCCTGCACGTGTGGGCGGGACTGGGCCGGATGGAGCGGGGTAGTCCCTCTGCTGGGCCTGTTATTCCTTTGGGGTCAGCATGGGTGTGATTCACAGCTGCCCCTCTGAGGTTTCTTGAGATTTTAGAGTTTGGGGAGTGGCGGGGGTTTATAAGGTGTTTGTTCCTTAGTATCTCCCCCACTTGGCCTAGAAGTGCTGCCACCACGTGGCTTATATAGAATTAATACACGTGTGAGGCTGACTATCAAGGAGTGGGATGTGCCAACTAATGAAGAAACTAGTTTTTCTTCATTTAATCAGCTGTAACTTAAACTCTTCCATTCACTGACCACGAGTAATTGTGATACATTACACAGCAAGGCGTGAGGTCGGCAGTCTTGTTTTTTGTTTGTTTGTTTTTTGTCTAATTGTTTTGGGCCAGTTCTGGAGGCGCTCGGTTTCCCTCACCCAGACAGCTGGGAAGGCATCCATCTTCCGGTCTCACAGGCCATGGAAGCTTCCTGTTGCTCTGGACCCTCTCCTTAGGGACCCTGATCTTCCCTGAGAACACAGCTGCTACTGTTCCAACTCTCTTCCAGCCGCCTGCATCGAGAAGCCTCAACTCAGTAGGACATAGATACGGAGCCAGCCAGCAGCTCCACCAAACCCAGTCTGTTCTCATCCCGTAGTGAGATCTGGGGCTGATCTACTTCGCTTTAGTAAGAGTCCAGTCCCGTTTAAAATGTTCATCACCCCATGTGAAGTCCGTCTCATCTCCGTTCTGTCTTCTGCAGGCTAAACACGTGGCTCGAGGTGCCGGATGTGGGGTCATGCTGTGGTTTATTCTCTTATCGCCTCAATCAGCAGTGAGGACCGGGTCTGGAGTACATCCTGCTAGGTCCAGCTTTCCTGGGGTTGGAAACAAGGAGAGGGAACGGGGAGAAAACAGCTTTTTACTTCACGGGGTGCCTCTCTCTGCTAGGTGGTACGGCCCCTCAGGCTCTCACTGACTCTTCTGTGCTCTGGGGAGCATTGTGTGAGTTCTTCAGAAGACCTGCCTTTCCTGGAGCAACTCTGGCTTGACTCGTGCTAGGGTCCCCTTGTTTCCATCCCCACTTGCAGGCAGCCCCGTTGGGTGGGGTGCTGGCAGGGTGGCTATAACCTAGCTCCCTCTGCTGTTGCCTATTGCTCCCCAGGGAATGCATGCATCCATGCTCTGCAGACGGTGCGGGTAAAGGCTTCTACCTCTTCTTTCTGTTTTGCCAACTCCCTTCAGTTCTCCATTTCCTGCTGTGTGGTAGGTCCAGGGATAGACGAGATCCCATGTCAGCAGATGCCCATCCGGGGAGTAGACTGCTGGTCTCCCTTAGCAGGCATGCCCTGTCTCCGTGATTGCTTTTTTTTTTCCCCTCAGTGCATCTCAGTCCTTCCTAGAGATTCCGGAAGGAGCGAGATGGTGGCTGGTGAACAGAGGACTTAGGTGCCCCTTCCTCGTGAGCTCTAAGGGGGATGCGTGCCTCCCATGCTGGTGCCTCTCTCTAGAATGTGGGGTGCTCCCCTTTGTCAGCCAATGTTTTGGCTTTGGGAAAGGTCCCAGTGACTGTCTTGATACTCAAATGAGACATGTTGGCTCTCATCCGAGTGCCAATGGCAGTCATTCTGGCCTCAGCGATTCTGATTTCACTGGTTCTGGTCTCACGTTTTCAGTGCTGTTGTAGGTGGTTCTGGTCTCAGTGGTTCTGGATATGTTGGTGGTTCCGGTTTTAATGGCTTTTTTTGTCTCACCTTGATGGAGGGTCTAGTGTTAGTAGTTCTTGTCTTGGTATGGTGGCACAGATATTAATCCCAGCCATTAGCTGTCACACTATGTCCTTTAAGTCAGAAGGCAGAATCCAGGCTTGACTGGAAGTTGTGAGGTATAAACATCCCCTCCTCCTCCAAACCACTTTTTCTGGATCAGGAGAGGGAGGGTGAGAGACTCAATCCAAGATGGTGGCTTATATCTACTTCCTCTTGACTGAATTGGGTCCTACAGGAGCAGCCATTAGAGATCCAGGAATACTTGTATTAACCTCTTACAGCAGCAGCTTATACCAAATAATTCGTGGTAGGACCACTTTATTTTTTTATTTGCATCCTTTTCATCTGTTTGTCTTCTTGTTCTCTTAGGCATGATTTCCATATCTCCCGATTCTCCTTCCTCAGACCTCCCCAGCCAAGTCCTGTGGCACTTTACCTGCTGTTCCCTGTCCAGCAAAGAGGGTTAAGAGAATGGCAGTCAGTTGATTGAGCTCATTGCCAGTCCTTGACCTGTGTCAAGAGGTGCTGGCCACTAGCAGATAAATTATGTAAATAATATGTTTAAATTGTGGAAAAACAGAAGAGATCGATAAACGTAAGGGAAGTCAAAATTTAAAAAAAAACCCAAAAAAACGACCTTATACTACCGCCCAGATAGTAACTGGAAACTTTTTTCTGTGTGATCTTCCAGACCTTTTCTGTGCATAACCGTGATATAATATGTATATGTTTGGATAAATGGGATCGTGCTAAACACAATTGTTTTATATATCATTTTTTTCCAGTCAGTGTATCGGAAACATCTTTCTATGTCAGTACATGTATAACTGTATTTTCATTTGTAATGGCTGAATTCTTTGCATTTATGGATATACCACAATATCATAATTTGCTTAAACACATTTTTTTTTAAGTTTCATTGGTTTGCGAGAAGGTGAGAGAGAGAGAGAGAGAAGGGGGGAAGGCCCAGAGCAGTCTCCATAGTTGTACATCATTAGTTGTGATATAGCTTCATTCCACACAGGTGGAAGTGGGGCCACATGGGACGGCAACTGAACTGGGGGCCTCCTGCATGGGAGGTGAGAACCTGGTGATTACCAGTTGCGCCACATTTGAGCATGTGGGTTTGCACAGGCTGGGGCCAGGAATCAATTCCCAGACCTTGAGGTTCCAAGGCGAGTGCTCAACCTATTCAGCTATCCCGGCATTCTTAAATACATTATTTCTTTATTGGACAACTGAGTTGTTTCCAGGATGGTATGTTCACTTGCTTCCCATTAGCCACCTGCAACGAACATCTTATGCTCACGTCTCTGCCTCCTCATTGGAATATTTCCTTAGAATAATTTTTCTCAGTGGCATGTGCTTTGCTGCTCATTTTCTAACCTTATGGCCTTCCTCCTCTTCCCACTGTTTTATTCTGGGTAGAGTTTTTCCAGCACTCTGGACTATATGTCCTCAATGGACTTCCTGTGTGATGTCACCCTTCTCAGGGTGCCTGTGCCAAGTTGTGTTGACCCCGGTGAGGACCTCGGAGCAGAAAGACCTAGGCTTGTCCTAGCGGCAGATTCTACCTTATAATCAAGTTGTCCCCAAGGCCTGACACAGCTGGATGGAGCCACTGGACAGATCTGGTGGAAGTCCCGTGGGAGGGTGAATGGGAGCTCCCTTATTGGTCATCTGCGACACCTGCCCTCCTTTTTCTCTTTCTGCCTCTCTGACTTTTCCATCTCAGTCTCTTTCTTTGGCTCATGTCTGGTTCTTTCTCACAGCTACTCCATTCCAGAGCTGTGACCTTTGCCCTCTTCTTCCTCTCTGCCTACATCCTTCCCAAGCGGCCTGATTCACTTTCTCCTGAGATTCCTGCCTGGGGTTTCTCCCAGGCGGACCCAGGTCTCATAATTTATTCAGATTTTCAAATGTAGGCTTTTGATGTTCTCTTCCAATAGGATTCTGTATACACTGAAAAGATACCAAGTAGTCCATTATTTTACATTACTGGTTAAATGTAAACATTGAATATAAAACACAGTTTTGGCAACTCCGTTTTGGTTTTTCTTTTGTTTGTTTGTTTGTCTTTAACTCGATCTCCGACAGGCTTCTGTCTGCCTTTTCTATGAGCTACAGATCACTGTATCCATGCATTACGACCCATCTCCACCAGGATGTCTCCTGGGGGTCTCAAACACACTTCCTAAATGCAAGCCTTCACTGCCCATTATCTAGTCATTGGAGCTGGAATCCTGGGTGACTCTGTGTGCCTTATTCTCTGTTGCCTCTACTCTGTACCCATTCGGTCTCTAAGTTCCATTTATTCCATCTCAGAAACATCTCTCTCTCTCTTTTTTTTTTTTTTTTCTTTAAAGATTTATTTCATTCTTGACAGAGACAGAGAGAAGGGAGAGGGCCCAGAGCAGTCTCCGTAGTTGCACATCATCAGTTTTCAACATGGTTTTGTTCCACACAAGTGGACGGGGACCATGCAGGGTGGGAGCTGGGTGGGGGCCTCCCACATTGGAGACACGCCCCCTCGAGCCTGGGGCTGAACCTGGGGGGTGGGGGTTATCGAGAACCAAACTGGGGGCCTCCCCCATGGGAAGCTCACCCCAGTTTCAGCATATGCGTCTGCACAGGCTGGGGCTGGGATTTGATCCTCAGTCCCTGGGGCTGCAAAGCGAGCACTTAATTCGCTGCGCCATCCTGGCTTCCCTGGTTGGTAACTCTTGAGGGAGCAGTTTCAGGAGAAGATGTGGATGGCAGAAGGTGAAGCCCTGAATAAAGGAAAGGAATAATACCATTTGAGAGGTAAACAGGATCATTCGAAAGGTTTTTTGTGTGTGGTGTGTGTGTGTTTTTAAGCAAAGGGAACACTTTAGTATATCTGTGCTCCAAAGGGAAGCCGCCAGGAGAAAGGGAGGGGTTAAAGATACAAGAGGAAAAAACCAATTATAGGTAATTGTTTTGTTGTAGAAAAAGAGGAGGCATTGTTCCCCTTTCCGCCTTGCTAGTGGGTTTGGAAGCACCAAAGCTGACAGCTTATGGAAACCATATTTCAAGGTTTATGATTGTGATTGCTCTCAGTTTATTTTTACAAAGATGCTAATTTCCATAAATAGCGTGGCAGCGTAAAGCGGTTTTCCTCTCCAAGTATTTTATGCAATTAGTTTCTGGAATTTGTCAGCACTGAACAGCTCCAGCCAATGTATGCTCTAAATTATTGTGGTTGAATACTCAGAAATGCATTTATTCTCCAACCCGTCATTTAGAACTATCATAGCATTTTATTGTGAACATAATTTAGAAACAAGGAAGAATAGCTATTAATAAAAACATATTTACAGTATTAAAAGACAGTAAGTTCCCTTTACTCTCTCTCTTGAAATTTCCATTATGTTTTTTCTCCCTGATTTAAAAAACATGAGACATACTCATTATAAAAATGTGGAAAACACAGGAAAGGAAAAAGAGGGGGGAAATCACCTTTAATTCTATCAGTTGTTAGGACTTTGTGATGATTATTTCTATTATTCTTAAAAGATTAACATGAATCTTATAAAAAGTAATCATACTATATTTTTATAACTTTTTAAAGATTTAATGATGTGAGGAATATTTCTGTTGCATATGCTATTAACATTTTTATAGTAATGTTTTTATAGTATTGCATCATTAGTCAATATTTTATTTTTATTTATTTGTTTTTTTAAAGATTTATTGCATTATTTGAGAGGAGGTAAGAGAGAGAAGTGGGGCGGGCCCAGAGCACTATCCATAGTTGTACATCAGAGAGCTGTGGATGAAGGGGGTGTCTTGAGAACCCCACCAGGATTTGAATGTTGAAAAATAAAAGGAAGATGTGACTCTAGTGAAGTAGAAACAGCGTATTTTATAAGAGGATGAGCCAGGCAATGAAGCTGAATGAAGCTACAGTTTGTGCCCTGTCTCATACCTCTTGTCCTCTATTTTTTTTAATATACCGTAATTTTTTAGAATCATATTTTCCTTTTTTTAAAGATGTATTATTGTTTTGACAGAGAGAGAGAGAGACATTTTGAAAAGGGGAAGGGTCCCGAGCAGTCTCCACAGTTGTACGTCTTCAGTTTTCAACGTGGTTTCATTCTACACAGGTGGGTGGGGGCTGCCCAGGATGGGAACCGGGCTGGCCCCGGCAAGAACAGAACTGGGGGCCTCCCGCATGGGAAGCACATCCCAGTTCAGCATATGGGTCCACATGGGCTGGGGCCAGGACCAGGACTGGATCTTCAGACCCCAAGGCTGCAAGGCGAGTGCCTAGCCCGTTGAGCCATCCCAGCTTCCCCTACCTCTTGTCCTCTTCATATTATGCTTCAGCAAGTACCTGACCCCATTAGAAACAACAGAAAATAAACACAGTGGAATAAGCAATTGGGGACATGCTATTCAGAATGGTATTCTACACAAGATGAAATATCAAATGAACAAATAATAAAGAAAATAACAAAGGAGATCCAACCTATGTATACTGACTATTCCTTACAAAGAAGAGAAGAAATTCAACAATATAATTAAAATTTTATGACTCTTTTTCTTCAGGTCCTTGTACATATTGATTCTTTACCTTTTGGCATTGAGTATTACTGGAGAAGACTCTGGCCAATTTGATTTTTTATCCCTTTCTACACCTCACTTTTTCTGCCATGATACCTACATATTTTTCCCTTCGTTATTCTGAAGTCTAGATTTTCCTCTGGACACGATAGAAATAGTTTATATGTAAATGTTTGTTTATCTTTGTGTGTGTTTCAGGAAAGGTATTTAACTGTCTTTCAGTATATAATGTTTTGTTTTGTTTTGCTATCCTTTTCCTAAGCACACTTTTTCTGTTGTCTTACACTGTTCTCTTTACACTTTTGTGTTTCTACTGCAGCTTTTATAAAGAGAGTCAGGTCATCTATAATTTATCATTGACTTTTTTTTTTTTTTTTTTTTTTTGTAAGAAATTTAGTGGGGAAGCCGGGATGGCTCAGTGGGTTAAGTGCTCACTTTGCAGCACCGGGGACCGAGGATCGAATCCCAGCCCCGGCCTGTGCGGAACCATATGCTGAACTGGGTAGTTCCCCCAGTTCAGTTCTCTCTCTGTCTCTGTATCTTTCTCTCTGTCAAAAAATTAATTAATAAATAAATAAAACTTTAAAAAAAAAAAAAAAAAAAAGAAATTTAGTGATAACCTGTATGTTGACTATCTTCTTCA
>PVKE010049706.1:0-11182 GCA_004027555.1 Craseonycteris thonglongyai | reverse complement strand
TTAAAGATGTTTGTACCCGCACGTTCATCGCAGCACTGTTCACAGTGGCCAGAACATGGAAACAACCAAAATGCCCTTCAATAGATGACTGGATAAAGAAGATGTGGTACATTTACACAATGGAATACGACTCAGCGATAAGAAATGATGAAATACAGTCATTTGTGACAACATGGATGAACCTAGAAACCATCTTATTAAGCAAAATAAGCCAGACTGAAAGAATCAGGAAACATATGACCTCATTTATAGGTGGAATATAAAACTGAAAGTAACAGACACAGAGACCTATGGACACACTCAATAGCTTGGTGATTGCCTGAGGGAAGGGGAAGAGGTGGGTAGAGAGAGTGGGAGGGGAGGTGGGAGAGGGCACCAGCATTATGGACAACTCAATGGTTTGGTGGTTACCTGGGGAGGAGGGAGGAGGGGGGAGGGGGAGTTGTGGGGGGAAGGGGGAGTGGACACCGGATATATGGTGATGGAAGGGAAGCTGATTCTGGGTGGTGGGCACATGGTGCGATGCATGGGTGATGTAATGTGGACTTGTACATCCAGAAACTATCTCATTGTTATCAATCAATGTCACCCCAATAAATTTAACAATAAAAAAAAGAAGTGATCAGCATAATAAGTCCAGCAACCACTTGACACCATACCACACTGTCACATATTACTGATTATATTCCCTATGCTGTACATTACACCTCCATGACTTATTTGTTTTATGTCTGGAATTTGAACCTCTTTTTCTCCTTTATTTTATTTATTTATTTATTTACTTTATTTTTTTAAGAGTTATTTTTATTGTTTTTTGACACAGAGAGAGGCAGACAGAGAGCGACAGAGAGCAGGGGAAGGACCCAGAGCAGTCTCCATAGTTGACAGCATTAGTTTTTCCATATAGTTTCACTCCACAGGTGGGTGCAGGGCTGTGCAGGGTAGGAATTGGCTCAGGAGCCTCCCACATAGGCCCCAGCAAGAACTCAACTGGGGATACACCCCAGCTCAGCATATGGGTCCGCCTGGGCCAGAGCCGGGATTCGATCCCTGGTCTCCGGGGCTGCAAAGCGAGCACTTAACCCACTGAGCCATCCCAGCTTCCCCTTATTCTCCTTTATAAAGCCACCTTTAAATTTTGTTTTCAATTGTCATTCAATATATTTTTTTTAACAATTATTTTACTTTTTTTGAGAGAAGGTAAGAGAAAGAGAAAGAGAAGGGGATGGGCCAAGAGCTGTCTCCATAGTTTACATCATTAGTTGTGACACAATTTTGTTCCACACAGGTGGATGTGTGGCTGCATGGGGTGGGAGCATAACTGTGGGGCCTTTCTCATGGGAGGTGAGAACCTTCACCACTATAGTTCAACATACGAGTTTGTATGAGCTGGGGGTTGGGATGGATCCCCAAACCTTGCTATTGCAAGGCAAGTGTTCAACCTGTTGAATTAACCTGGCAATCACTCAATATTTTTTTATTAATTTCAGATATACAGCTTAGTACTTAGATATTTACATAATTTAAGAAATGATCCTCCTGACTAATCTAGCACCCACCTGGCACTATACGTACTTACTACCATATGATTGACTATATTTCTTATGCTTTACTTTACATCTCCATGACTATTTTGTAACTAACAATTTGTACTTCTTAATCCCATTCCCTTTTGCATCCACCCCCCAATTCCCCTCCCATCGGGCAAACATCAAAATGTTCTCTGTATTTATGAGTTTGTTTTTATTTTGTTTGTTTCTTGAATTTGTTTTTTAGTTTCCATGTATAAACAAAATCTCATTGCATCTGTATTTCTCTGTCTGACATATTTCACTCAGGACAATATTCACCAGGTTCAACCATGCCACCGCAGATGGCAAGAACCCATTCCCTTTCCTGGCCAATCAATATTCCACTGCATGTATAAGTAATCTTTGGAAAAAATCCAGCCATTGTCAATGTAACAAGAACAGTTACCTGGCTAGATACCTTCCAACAGCCCTTGTATGTATTGTTTCCTCTTTATCCATTCAGCTATCAACAGACACCCAGGCTGCCTCCACATATTGAATATTGTAAACAATGCGGCAATGAACACATGGATGCACATGTTCCCTTGAAGTAACATTTTTGGTTTCTTCAGATAAATACCCAGAAGTGGGATTACTGGGTCCTTCTTTGTCTCTTGTTATAGTCTTTGTTTTGAAGTCTACTTTTTCTGGTATAAGTATTATTACTCCAGGTTTTTTTGCTTGTGTATTTTTATTTTCATGAAATATTCTTTCCCACCCCTTTACTTTCAGTCTCTGTGTGTCTTTTGATCTGAAGTGAATCTCTTGTAGGCAGCATATGTAAGGGTCATATTTTCTTATCCATTCAGCCACCCAATCTTCTAATTAGAGCATTTAATTTATTTATATTTAAAGTAGATATTGATAGATATGTAGTTATTGCTGTTTTATTGTTCATATTTTTTATCATTTTTTTCATCTTAAATAAATCTTTCTAAGAATCCTTGTATTACTGGTTTAGTAATGATGAACTCCTTTAGCTTTTTCTTGGCTGGAAAACTCTTTTTTTTTTTTTTTTAAGATTTATTTTTGTTTTTGACAGAGAGAGAGAGAGATACAGAGACAGAGAGAAGGGGGAGGGCCCAAAACAGTCTCCATAGTTGCACATCATCGGTTTTTCCACATAGTTTTATTCCACAGGTGGGCGCGGGGCTGCACAGGGCAGGAAATGGGCTGGGGTCTCCCCCAGGTGAGAACTGAACTGGGGGCACTCCCCAGTTCAGCATATTGGTCCTCACAGGCCAGGGCCGGGATTCGATCCTCGGTCCCTGGGGCTGCAAAGTGAGCTCTTAACCCACTGAGCCATCCCGGCTTCCCCTGGAAAACTCTTTATCTGCCCTTTGGTTCTGAATGATAGCTTTTCTGGGTTGAGTAATCTTGGTCGTAGGTTCTTGCTTTTCATCACTTTAAATATGTTGTGCCAATTCCTTATGGCCTGAAATTTTGATTTGCAAGAACTTTTGTTCATTAACAGACAACCTTAAGAAAGTAAAGTGTCAAGTTACAGAGTGACAGAAGATATTTTCAACACATACAACTAATAAGGGGCTAATATTCAAGCTACATAAAGAGCTCATGTAAATAATTAACTTAAATACAGAAACCAAATAAAAAATGGACAACATATGTGACGAGGCACTTAATTAAGGAGGATATCAAAACAATCAGTAAACACATTAAAAGTATAAACACATGTTTAACCTTTTTAATTAGCAAAAGATTGCAAACTGAAATCACAAAAGATACCACTCTACACATTATAGTATGGTGCAAATTTTAAAGACTGATAATACAATTGTTGGGAAAGATATGGAGCAACCAGAACTGGTGAGCATGTAAATTGGTGTACCCACTTTGGAAGACCAACTAGAAGTATCCATGAAAGTTGAGCATATATTTACCCTATAATGAAGCAATTCCATGTGCACTGTAAAATGTGTACAACAATGCTCCAGCAGCCGCTTCTATAATAACATAAATCTTATAATAACCAAAATATCCATAAACAGTGAACTAGATAAATAATTATGATACATTCATGCAATAAAATATAACATAGAAATTATAAAGAATGACCTACATAGCAATATGTATAAATCCCACAAACACATGTATATTGAAAAATAGCCAACCACAAATGAGTATATATCATATGATATATGACAAAGCAGGTAAAACAGATTGTGTTGTAGTTCTGGATAATAGTTACCTTCAGAAAAAAAAGAAGGAAGGTAGGTGATGGGATGGGGTGTGAGAGGAGCTTTCACAGGGCAATGTTCTAAGTCTTGACTTTGGTATTGGATATGCAAGTGTCATCACTTTATAATAATAAATTGAACCAATCATTTACCATTTGTGCACTTTACTGTAGGCATATTATACTTCAATGAAACATTTAGTATTAAACATTTTAAATTTATTTCTAAATGTCATATTTCTTATTGGACATAGGAATAAGGGAGAATCAATAAGATAATGTCTTGAAGGGTATTTTCTAATGAGGAAAGGACAAGATGTGCAAAATAGTTGAGAAAAAAAATTTTTTTTTCAAAAGAAAAAAATATTTTCAAGTGATTGTTATCTGTACAAAAATAATAACTTTCTTATCCACAGAATGTTCATTGGCTCAAAGAATGAGGTTCATTATTCTCCAACAAAGAAGGCTTAGAAATGTGGGTGAGTCCTTTGATATCTTTACTTAGAAAAGTTCATGTGAAGATACCAGTAACCTTGCCAATAGTCAAATTAAAAGAATGAGGAATACAAATCCCCTACAACAGGGGTCCCAGACCCCAGCCCATGAGCCAGTACTAGTTTGTGACCTGTTAGGAATTGGGCTTCACAGCAGAAGGTGAGTGGTGGTTGAGTAATTGAAGCTTTATCTGTATTTACAGCCACTCCCCATCGCTCACCTTATCACCTGAACCCACCTCCTGTCAGATCAGTGGCTGTATTAGATTCTCATAGGAATGGAAACCTTAATGTGAATTGAGCATGCACATCCCCCATCCATAGAAAAATTGTCTTTCACGAACTTGATCCCTGGTGCCAAAAAGGTTGGGAGTCACTGCCCTAGAAGTGCCATAATTAATTGCTAGTTCTCCTGTCTTGGAATTCAGTGTTTTTCAAAGGCATCCTTTCTCTCCATCCATCATCCAACAAACCACTCCTGACATTTACTTGTAGTTACTAATTTAAAGATCACCATCTCTCACTCACCAGCCCATATCCAGGCTGCGATTCCTGTAGAGAAACTGAACATAACTAAGCCAAGAGGCCCTTTGTACTTTTGCCAACATTGGAATATTTATGAGTATTGAGGAGTGACAAGCACATGAGCATGAATCTATGTTCTCAGATCCGTGAGTTTTACAGAAGCCTACTGTGAGGAATTGGGATCTGGGAAGATAAAGCTGACAGATCCACTCTTGTCATTACCAGCAAGCTTCTCCTGCCTACAGTCTTAATAGATGAAGGTCATGAGTAGGAGTATCTTGGTACTGCTTTTGAGAATAATGGTGCTTCAAATATTTAGAGCGCTGTTCATCTAAAGCACTCAAAATGGTTCCCACTTGGTGCTCTCATGAGCATTTATAGCACTTGGCTCTTCAGATTTCTCAGACACCAAAGAATAAGCATTTCAGAGAAACAGACTGAGAGTAAAAATTATCAGTATTGTGAAACAGACACAGGACATACTCCTGGAACACTTGTCAAACATTGTCCCACAAGCAACCAAAATGTACTTTAAAATACTCAACAGGGGAAGCTGGGATGGCTCAGTGGGTAAAGCACTTGCTTTGCAGCCCCATGGTCCAAGGATTGAGACCCGTCATAGCCTGTGCAGACCCATATGCTGAACTGGGGTGTGGCCCCAGGTCAGTTCTCACTGGGGCAAGCTCCCCATATGGGAGAACCCCTGGTTCAGCCCCTAGCTCACAAGGGTGTGCCTTCTACGCAGGAGGCCCCTGGCCTGATTGCTTCCTTGCTCAGCCCCCCACCCACCTGTGTGGAACGAAACCATGTCAAATACTGATGATGTACAACTATGGAGACTACTCTAGGCCTTTCCCCTTCTCTCTGTCTCTCTCTATCTCTCTCTGTGTCAAAACAGTAAAATAAATCTTAAAAAAGAAAACCACATCCAACAAACAAAAGAGTTCAAGAGTAGACTTCAGACGGATTGAATCAGTAAGAAGCCAACCAAAACAGTGCTCTAACTATTAACGGGAGAGATGTCACGCCCCCTCTCCATGGCCCCTGCCTATTTTAGGGGCCTGGTTTCTCCCCAGACTACTGCAGTAGCCTCCTAAAGGCTGTCCCAAAATTCACGCAAGATTTGAATTTTGAGTCATTTGTGCGGTAAAGTGTTGCCAAAAGAAAAAAAAAAAAAGGACAGCGTGACAGCTGACAGTTCAGGGTTATTAAAAATGAAGTGCTATGCAAAATAACAACGCGTTTTCATTGTTGAGCAATGAAAAATTACAATTTTTAATTATATACCTGTGTTTTCTATCAAAATAACTTCTTGCGTGAATTTTGGGACACCCTTTATTTCACCCCCAATACCAGTGCTGTCTAATAAAAAGTTCGGCAGTATTTAAAGTGTTCTAGATCTGCACTATTCAATATGGAAGTCGTGAGCACTGTATGATCAGTGAGCTCTTGAAATATGGCTCGTGTGACTGCAAAATTGAGTTTTTCTAATTAAATTAAATTATTCTTAATTTTTAATTTAAAATGATAGCTACTCATGGCTGTCATAGTGAACAGCACATCAGTAGCTTCTCCATAGCTATCCCAGTTGATGTCCTCAGCAACAACACCTATGGGGTGAGGCAAGAGGCAAAATGCACATAGTGGGGAGCGAAGGTAAGAGAAAACTAGAGAAAGATGGCCTGCTACTCACAGTTCTTCTTTTCTTTTTTCTTTTTTCTTTTTTGTTTTCTTAAAGAAAAGTTTGAAATCTGAATTACTATAATATTAAATCTCAGTAATAAAAATTTTTATTAAAAATAAAATATTTTGGAACAAAACCAACCTTTCCTTCTGGCCATATTCAGTCGGGGCAGGGGGGAGGGCAGGCACCAGTTTCTAGCACTTATTATAGTTAACTTCCTAAGAGTAGATATAAATTTATGACACCTCTGCCTCAAAAATTGTTCTCTATCACTCTTTAAATAAAGTCCAAACTCCCTACCTGCCACTTGAGGGCATTATTGTTTGCCTCATGCTCTGCTTCCTGCCTCCCATGCACCTGGCCAGCCACTTGTATTGGACAAAACTTACAGTTAGTTCTGCGAGTCCCCCTCTGTGAGAGTTTTCTATTTCCCCCAAGCCCTTAAACAAAATTCATCTCTCCTTCTCCTATGATGCTCACCACCATGCTACAGAGCCAGGAGGAAGCCCACATGCCTTTCAGACCAGGCATTAGCCCCTGAAAAACCATTCTTACACAGGACTGATATGAGGGCTGAGTGTGGCCTGCAGCAGCTACTTCATGAATGTTTGTCAAAGTCAAATGGACTGAAAAGAGATTGCTTACTTCACACTTTCATAGCATTTCCCAGAGTTCCCCAGATACCTTGAATACTTGGTGTGTTCTGGAATGAACAGGCAATTCACACCAGGAAAGATGGGAAAGCTAATTTAAGAAAAAGTGTCCTGTTTCAGTTCTTGAGCACACAATAGCAAAATTCTTGGAATTTTATAGTTCAACGTAGTGATGGTCCCAGAAGAAAAGAAATTGCATCCTAACTAAAGAAAATAACAAAACAAATCAGTTAATGAGTAACAGCCCAGAGAAGGTATATAACAATGGCAGTTACTTTCGTAGAGTAAAAGAATAAAGGATAGTTCTAGAGAGTTATATTCTTTCTGTTTTTATACAATTAAAAAAATTTTTTATAATTATAAAAACAACCATGAGTATTTAAAAAACAGGAAAAAATTATGGAAAGGAAAAAAATCATTCATAATTTCATCATCCCCAGAATAATAATAATTCATATATTAGGCTTGTATAGATTTTTCTATATCTTCTATCTGCCCATACTTGATATTGCATTTTTTAATTATCATTATAATAATTTTTTTAATGTTATACACATAAACATAATTTCACTTTTTATAATATTCCCTCAAATGTATATACGGTACTATGAACCACTTTTCTTTTGTTGGGAATGTCAATTATTTACCATTTGTGTTTCTATAAATAAAGTTTAATGATTAGTACATACATACATCTTTTTCCATACATTTAGAATCCTTTACTTAAAAAGATTTTAAGAAATAGAATTCCTAGAGCAAAGAGTCTGAATATTTTAATGGTCCCATATGTAGTACTAAACTCACCACCTTTGGGTTGAGACCTGAGAGATGGAAAACAGAGTGACAAGTAGAAAAAGTGAACTGTTTTGTTTTGTTTTTATTGTTTTTGACAGAGAGAGAGAGAGGTACAGAGACAGAGAACTGAACTGGGGGCACTCCCCAGTTCAGCACATGGTTCCGCCTGGGCCAGGCTGGGATTTGATCCTGGGTCCCCTGCACTGCAAAGTGAGCACTTAACCCACTGAGCCATCCTGGCTTCCCCTGTAAAAGTGAGCGGTTGAATTGATCCCATCTTACAGCAACATCGCATGCTGTAGTGGATTGCAAACTTGGCTATACATTCTTTCCATTCCTTTTTTCATGTCCCTCTACAATATGACTTGGAAACTCCTCCCATCAAGATGTGAAGTCTATGTCTCTTACCCTTGAATTTTGACTGAGTCATGTGATCTGGCCTGACCAATGGACACCAGTATGCCTGATTCGATGGAAGGTTGAACTGTGCTTGCACATGGAGTCCTGCCCTCTGCTGCCATTAGAATGAAGCCATCATTTGAAGAAGTCAGGGATAGAGGAGATGATGTGCCCCATTGGAGTTCCGTGAAAACCACCAGATTGCTGATCCCCAGGCACATAAGTGTTACCATTCTAGACCATCCAGCTCCTGGCTGGCCACAAATACATAAACAAACTCAGCAAATAGTGAGGCTACCCAGCCACTCTAAAACATCATGACCTGAATAAAATTGTTGTCTTTAGGCCACTAAGTTTCTTATGCAGCAAAAGCTATTTGGCATACATAGAGAGTGTCTAAACAGAATGAAATAATAGTCAACACACCTGTATCATCAAGGCAGCAGAAAGCAATTTCTCCATGTAAATATCTTTAAGATTCTCTCTCACAACCAGTGGCTCCCAGATCCTTGCTATGTGACAGCATGTTATATACCAACCGATTCATTCTAAAGTAAGGCTGAAACAAATCTGGCAACTGTTTCTCCCTTGCAAACAGAATATTCCTTGATTCAAAATCATAAGTCTTCATTTTGTAAAACTTGGTTTCAGAGATAACAAAAGCCTCTTTTTCTCTCACATGTCTTGGAATCTGCTTACCTGTGGGAAGAAAGAGACAAAGAAGTGTATAGAATCATAACCTTAACCCATTCAAGAAAACTACAGCTGACACCAGATACTACTCTTACACATCTTCTCCCTCCCTGACCTCCTACCAGCCAAAGGAGCCTTTTATGTAATTAAGGGGAAGGTAGAAGCATGGTTTGGGAATGCGATACGTCTAGGCACAGTGCCATAAGGTAGAAATCAATATGCAGAATCTATTCATTTAAATATTGTTACAGAGAGTGTTATACTTGCTGTTTCCTCATGAGATTCCAGAAAACATCCCCTTTACAAAGGGATGGGGAGGACCTTCAAACAGGCCCCTCTGTAATGCAAAGGGGCCGTACTACCGCCTGCCTGTCAATACCAGAGCATTTCCTGTCCCTTTGGCCATATCTTTCAGTCTGGCAGCAGGAAATTTGGCTGAGAGTTACCACTCCTATAGCCCAAAGGATGACCAGGATCCTCCCTAGAACCTGGAAGGACCCCTGCAGAATAGCTAGAGTTCAAGTGCTACAGTTTACCACCTAAAATTCAGTTTCCCTCAGGAAACAAGGCTGTGCTGCCTGGAGCTAGAAAGGCTGTGCTATGTGTGTGCAAGGCTCTGATGGGGCGAGTACAAAAAGACGCTTCTTCAGAGCTCCAAAGTATAAACGGAGAATCAATGGGCAGGAGAAACAGGAAGTTCATCTCAGTTATGGAAAAGCATTTTTAAAAATCAGACCTGTCCTCAAATAGAATGGGCCACTTCTGGACTGGTCACCATGCAAATGGCCACTGTGTAGGGGATACTGGCTGACACCATGACTTCTAGGCTTTGATCAAAAGGACTATTGCTTTTGAAAGGAAGACACTCAACCATGAATTTAGGTTCTGTGAGCCTAGGTTCTGTGACCTGCAGATACCCCAACTTCCAGACAGTGACATGGACCACCCCTTCCCCCAAATTACAAAACAGAGGTAGGCTATAAGGGAGTGGCTGCAAAGATCCTGACTCTGGTGCTCTGAATTTGGTGGCTGGGCCATCAACAATTATGGTACAGAAAGAAGTTGGGATTAAAGAAGACTCGCAATTGGAAGATTGACATCTTTCTGTAAGGAGGAACAAAAACTTATCTGATAGAATTCTCAAACCCTCTTAGCAGAGAGGGAGATGAATATGGAGGCAAGAAGAAGATTAAGTTAGTGGACCTAGCAGAGAGCAGTCCTGTTTAAATACCACAAGGTTGTTTCAATGAGGGAAACCTCAACAGCAATAGCTGAGAGGACACAAGAGGTCCATATGAAAGATCCTTCAAGAAAATTCTCCCCAGGAGCTTGCTTGGTCCAACACCTTCCTGCAATGTTTTTCCTTTTTTGAAAAAATATTAGTTCTTCTTAAGCAAAGATACTGCACCCTTGAATAAAATTTAGGCTGATTAGCTACTGCCTGCATATATTGTAGACATTAACACATACAAAATGATTTAAAGCAATGTCTGGCATACTATAAGAGCTCAATAATTGTCATATACAATAATATTGTGATTACATTAATCCTGAGGAAAAATGGGCACAATCGCAAATACTGATTAAAACACATTTAAAGACCATCCTTACTCGTTTTTGATAAATGCACTTTCATAAGTAGATCAGGAAATGCTCGTCTTTTCATTTCAAATATAGCAAAAGTAAGTTGTGATTATATGTCACTATGAGGATGGGATTTGCACAAGTTAAGAGGGAGAATGAGAGATGGTATTAGGAGAGGGTGAAGAAATATTTTTAGCTCGGTCATTCCTCCACAAAGTCGGCTACAGGCTGTGCATAAGGCTCCACTCTTCTCAGATCCCAAAATTGAGTAATCAACATTCTTTAGGGCTCAGGACATTTCAGATAAATGATGGGCTAGAGGCCATAGGAACAATATGCCGGTGTTTTTTGGCTTTTTAACTGATGGTACACGTGTAAAATTTTGACCTATCACTTTCTTTCAGAGATAGCTTGTCCAACCATCAGGACAGCTTCGAATGCAGCCCAACACAAATTCACCAACTTTCTTAAAACATTATGACTAAACTATTGACTGTGTCCATGAGTTTTTGTTTCTTTGTTGCTTTCAGTTTTATATTCCACATATGAGTGAGGTCATATGTTTCTTAATTCTTTCAGTCTGACTT